>CM058040.1:82227107-82279835 GCA_030169165.1 Centaurea solstitialis | reverse complement strand
ATATACTTGCATAAATTACTTATAAGATGAATATCAAATGTGTATACATGACCTTTTAAATGAATTATCTCTTAAATGAGTATAACTCGTCTTGGAAGTTAGAGAAAGAGGGAGTTTAGTTTTTGTAAGAGAATTCAAATAGTTAGTTTAACCGATATACCCAAAGTTTTTATAAAGGCATCTTTAAGTTTGATTTTGAAGGCAAAATTTAGTTTCATTCAGAGGTAATGTGGAACGAAACATTCAACTATGGAAAAACTCTTAAAAGAAGTGCTTATTTTAATTGTTGAAAAGTAATATACGTCTGAAATCGAAAAAATTTACAAATGTCGGAAACGTTACTACGAACTTCTAGGTTATTTTATTCAATACATTTTTTTCTCAGCTCAATTCAACCAACAAATATTTTAATTTGGCATGTGAAGCATTATATGTAGAAAATGATTGTTTTGAAGGCATGAAAAGGCTGATCAATAAAGTCAAATCAAATTTAAATATAAATTTGATGATTGAAATTAAGCTCTATAAATATAATATGTATAACAAAAGTTGTCGATCATTAGGTTAGACAAATATATATTAAAACCATAAAAATAAGTCATGGAAAATATTCCATAATTATTGATTAATGTGTTTTATGAATATGTTTGCATTTGTTTTGTTTTTTAGCTATGTTTAGCAACTTAGCTATGGTTGATAAGCCATGCATTTTGTAGAAATAAAGGAACAATTTTAAACCACATGTGATATGGGTCTATGTGGATCCCACCATTAAATCATATATGTTTTATTTAATGGGTGACTCATATATGGGCCCACATCACATATGGCTCAAATTTAGTTCATTTGTTCCTACAAATGAGGATGGTTCTTGTATGAACCTCCCTGTATATGTGTGTGTATATATATATATATATATATATCTCACCTCATCACGGATGTCAAATTCTCCAAATGGGTAAAGCAAATTGATACTATTATTTTTGCCCACAATATTTTGGGTCATGCCTATGATCACAGACTTGACACTTGTTTCAGTATGACACTAATCTAATGATAAGTAGTATAACCACTTAAAGCAACAACACAGTACAATATCTTTCTTTGTACTAACTTTAAACCATCCTCAATCGATGGTAATAATCTGTCAACAGCAGCCTTGAAGTATCAGACAAGCTCCTTATGGACAAAGTCATAATATCGAACAGTATTATCGCTTGCAAAAAGATAACTATGATGAGGCTGCACAACAAAAAAACACGTGATCATCACAAAACTAAAACTTGTAACAAAATTATGTCATGGATAGACAAAAGCTACAAATAAACTGACCTTTTTAAAGTCCCTGTTCATTTCCCTATGGTCCAAAACATACGGCTTAGCGAAAGCCTTTACTAATGCCACGCCATCCTCCCTAATTTTTAAAATTCATTTCCCTTCGACATTGTTGCTTATCCTTTCGTAAAATTACTAGGTAAGCTAACACTTTTTATGATTTCCGTGAGTTATATGTTGTTTATGTGTGTGCCAATCGATATCATTGTTTTTTATTTATATACAAAAATTCCATATTTATTTTATACGTTTTTTGTTTTGTTGATTAAACGATTGGATTAATTTTTATTTCACATGTATTTAAAATGATCTATGCTATAAACACATATTATAAGAGGATCTGAATAGATCTGAATTAATCACAGTAAACAAATGATGGAGTCGATAACAATAACGGATTTAACGTGATATAAACAGGTCTAAAATCGTTCACAGATAAAGATTGATCCAACAATGAAAAGTAATATTTTCAGATTTGTAGCAGATTTTATCACAACCTTTTGAGAAAATTACAAGATATAAAAAATATGGAGTCGATGAAAAGAGCAAACTTAAATTGACCTTAAACAGATCTAAATCGTTCACATTTAAGGATTCAACTAGATTAAACAATGAAAAGTGTTAATCTCAACAAGATTAAAACAGACCTACAACAATCTAGACAAAAAAATGATCATCAGTTATAACAACTTCTCCTTCCTTTATATTTCTCGGCAAGCCATTATTTTCATTCGTTAATTTATTTGATTCAAGGTAGCTTTAGCTTGCTTCCAAGTCCAAGTGCTAGCAGTAGTAAAAAAACAAATATATCAGTTATAAAAACACACTGGTTAAAACAAGATCTGATATCAGTCATAACAATACACCGATCTGAACAATCTAAGGTAAAACAAGATGAACTAATCTCACTTTGCTTTATACTCATAACAACAACATCTGAACAGATCTATAAAGATCTAAATACTTATTTTAGGATGGATGCAATTACCAGCTATAACCTTCTCCTTTTCATTTCTTTTTGTTCCACCTCTTTTTTTTCTAATTCGCAAATTTACTTGATAAAAAACAAAAAAAAAATCATGATTTGATTTCAATAAAGAAAAACAAATCTTTTGCCAAAGTTACCAAACATACCTTGAGTTTTTTCTCAAGAACTTCAAGATCATCAAGCCATAGTTGTTTCGCAACAAGTATTGAGCTTCGCTAACAATGCCGTATTACGTGTTTTTTTTAGTTTCTTTTCCACGTGCTCCAACTCCTTAAGCTTTTTAGTCATCACCTTATGTAATTCATATAATGCAAAAATCAGTAAACAATAGTTCATACAAGATATGTAATAAAACTAACTTGCCTTTCCTTCTTTATAATATTGAAGACGAAGATGATAGAACTCCATCAGAACTGTATGTAAAATAAACATAAACAAAAAAATTAATCGAATAATCCATGGATTGTTATATTTGATAACATTTTTTCCAAATCACACTTACTCTTTTGGACACTACGATATGTCTTTGCTACGCCATCTGCGTGTAAAAGAATCATCTTGGTCAAATCTCTCATGGAGGCAACTGGATATTTTCAACAAACTCATTTTGCAACTTCTCATGCTGCCATTGTTCATCCACAACATCTTTGGACAGTACAACATCTAAACAAAACTCACCATCATCATCAACATCATCATCTTTACAGAAATTATATCCCTATAAAATATTTACCAAAATATCAACAATATTCATCTACCTTAAAAGATTGAATGTATCATCATCAATTTTAAGAATAAAAACTACCTTAAAAAATAGGTCAATACCCAAAAACTGCGTATCTTCATCAGTCCACATCCATAGTGGCAACTCTTTGATTTTGAGCTTATTAGGTTCAATTAGCTCCACATTCTTTTTGGAGTTGTACATTTTGAGCTTATTGGGTTCTTCACTAGGTTGAAATGGTACAATTGTTTCTTTAAACCCATTATACCATGATACCATTGGCTGGTAACTTTCAACCCTTAACAAACACATGAGATTGTCAGTAACATCTTTTGGATTAAAACACAACACAATGCTCCTAAAGCCCGACACTAATGCATTACATTCGTTCACCAAAAGGCGCTAATGCATTACAGCCGTACACCAAAATTAACGGTAAAATCGACAAAAACCACTTGGGTGAATCGGTTTACCGTTTTCATCTTCCAAAAATTCCAATATACATTCATCATCCTTGGAAAAAATCACCTTGCGGATAGAAGAAATACATGTTTTGAGATACGTGGCATTTGTGTGATCTATACCACCCTACAAAAAAATTTAATCAAACAAAAAAGATGAAAAACAACTACCAATATTATATGTATAGAATTAGGTTTAAACAAGAAATAATGCATTTTGTAGGAACAAAGGAACAACTTTGAATCACATGTGATGTGGGCCCATATACGACCCACCAATTAAATAAAGCATATATGATTTAGTGGTAGAACCACATGTGATGTGGCCCATGTGGGACCTACCCATTAAATAAATGATATATGATTCAGGTGGGTCCCACCACTAAATCATATATGTTTTATTTAATGGGTGTGCCGCAGATGGGCCCACATCACATGTGGCCCAAATTTAGTTCATTTGTTCCTACAAATGATGGTAATTCTTGTATGATCATTCCTTTTATATGTGTGTATATATATATCGCACCTCATCACGGGTGCCAAATTCTCCACATGGGTAAAACAAATTAATATTATTTTTGCCCACAATATTTTGGGCCATACCTATGATCACAGACTCGACACTTGCTTCACTATGACAATAATCATAACGATAAGTAGCATAACTACTTAAAGCAACAACTTCTATTGCCTTTTTATTTAGCCTGTCAAGTTCAAAAGCACAGTATAATATCTTTCTTTGTTCTAACTTTAAACCATCGACAATCGATGGTAATGATCTGTGAACAACAACCTTGAAGTATCAGAGAAGCTCCTTATAGACGAAGTCATAATATCGAACAACATTATCGTTTGCAAGAAGATAACTACGAGGGTGCACAACAAAAAAACATGTGATTATTACAAAACTAAAACTTGTAACAAAATTATGCCAGGGATAGTCAAAAGCTGCAAATAAACAGACCTTTTTAAGGTCTCAAATCATTTCCCTATGATCAAAAACATACATATAACAATGAAAAGTGTTATTCAAACAAAATCTAAACAAATGTAAAACGATATAGGAAAAAATACAATATCAGTCATAAGAACACACCGATCTGAAGAATCTAAGGTAAGAAAAGATAAAGTAATCTCACTTTGTTTTATACTCATAACAACAACATCTAAACAAATCTATAAAGATTTAAATACTTATTTTAGGATGAATGCAATTACCTGCTATAACCTTCTCCTTTTCATTTCTTTTTGCTACACCTCATTTTTTTTTAATTCGAAAACTTTTTTGATAAAAAACAAAAAAGATCAAAATTTGATTTCAATAAAGAAAAAACAAATATTTTGCCAAATTTACCAAACATACCTTGAGTTTTTTTTTATCAAGAACTTCAAGATCTTTAAGCCATGGTTGTTCCGCAAAACAAGTATTGAGCTTCGCTAACAATGCCGTATTATGTGTTCTTTCAATTTCTATTCCCACGTGCTCCAACTCCTCAAGCATTTTAGTCATCACCTTTTGTAATTCATATAATGCAAAAATCAGTAAATAATAGGTCGTACGAGATATGTAATAAAACTAACTTGCCTTTCTTTCTTTACATTATTGAAGACGAAGATGATAGAACTACATCAGAACTGTATGTAAAATAAACATAAACAAAAAAAATTAGATCAAATAATCCATTGATTGTTATTTCCGATAGCCTTTTTCCAAATCACACTTACTCTCTTGGACACTACCATATGTCTTTATGCCATCTGCATCTAAAAAAATCATCTTGGTCAAATCTATCATGGATGGCAACTGGATATTTTCAAGAAACTCATTTTGCCACTTCTCATGTTGCCATTGTTCATCCATAACATCTTTGGATAGTACAACATCTAAACAAATCTCACCATCATCATCAACATCATCATCTTTACAGAAATCATATCCCTATAAAGTATTTACCAAAATATCAACAATATTCATCTACCTTAACAGATTGAATGTATCATCATCATTTTTAAGAATAAAAACTACCTTAAAGAACGAGTCAATACCCAAAAACTGCCTATATTCATCAGTCCACATCCATAGTGGTAGCTCTTTGATTTTGAGCTTATTAGGTTTAATTAGCTCCACCTTCCCTTAGGAGATGTACACTTTGAGCTTATTGGGTTCTTCACTAGGTTGAAATGGTACAATTTTTTCTTTAAACCCATTGTACCACGGAACCATTGGCTGGTAAGTTTCACCCTTTAACAAACGTATGAGATTGTCAAATAATATCTTTCGGATTAAAACACGATACAATGCTCCTAAAGTCCCTTATTATCATTTTCAAAGGACATAAGGAGTTAACGATATCTCGCTTAAGGAGATATCTAGCCAAGCGATTCACCTGATCCAGACACGCCAATAGCCCAGCGCTAATGCATTACATCCGTTCACCAAAAAGGCGCTAATGCATTACAGCCGTTCACTAAAATTAACGATAAAATCGGCAAAAACCACTTGGGCTGAATCGATTACCGTTTTCATCTTTCAAAAATTCCAATACACATTCATCATCCTTGGGAAAAATCAACTTGCAGATGGAAGAAATACATGTTTTGAGATACGTGGCATTTGCATGATCTTTACCACCCTACAAAAAAAAGAAATTAAATCAAACAAAAATGATGAAAAACAACTACCAATATTATATGTATAGAATTAGGTTCAAAAAAGAAGCAATGCATTTTGTAGGAACAAAGGAACAACTTTGAACCACATGTGATGTGGGCCCATATGCAACCCACCCATTAAATAAAACATATATGATTTAGTGGTAGAACCACATGTGATGTGGCCCACGTGATATGGCCCATGTGGGACCTACCCATTAAATAAATCATATATGATTCAGGTGGGTCCCTTGCATATGGACCCTAGGGCTGTGCATGGGTCGGGTCGGGGGGAAAAAGCAAGAAAACCGATCGGGTTTCGGGGATGAGAAACACCCCCCGTATAAGGGAATCGGGGTTCGGGTTCGCACGGGTTCGGGGCAATTCGGATTCGGGGTAATTCGGGGCGGGTTGCGGGTTTAAGGGGTTGCATCATTTGCCATGCAAATTGTGAAAAAAAGACCATGAAAAAAAGTTGCCATGTAAATTACGGCTTATCAATCTCGTCAAAATATCATTGCATTGGCATGTAAATTGCCATGTAAATGTATCATTGCATTTTCCATCATTCCATTTAAATTCATAGATTGCATAATTGCATCTGCACTTCTACCGATTGTGTTCATTTAAACACAATAGTATAAAACCAATGGCTCAATAAAATGGAAAATTCAATGATTACATAATAATATTAAACCAACGACACATTTAAATTTTAAATTATAATGATGCATTAAGGGTTTAGGAAAATATTTAAAAAGAAAGATTGATTTATAGATATTTCGGGTATCGGGTCGGGGCGGGGGTGGGTTTTCAATACCCAAACCGAACCGCACAAAGGCTCGGGTTTGCGGGGTTCGGGGTTCGGGGATGCTTGGGCCTTTAGGGTCGGTCCAAGTCGGGGTTTTCGGTTCGGGTTTTTCGGGTTGGGTCGGGTTATGCACAGCCCTAATGGACCCACATCACATGTTGCTCAAAATTAGTTTATTTGTTCCTACAATTGAGGCTGGTTCTTGTATGATCCTTCCTTTATATGTGTGTAATATATATATCGCACCTCATCACGGGTGCCAAATTCTCTACATGGGTAAAGCAAATTGATATTATTTTTGCCCACAATATTTTAGGCCATGCTTATGATCATAGACTCGACACTTGCTTTACAATGACAATAATAATAATGATAAGTAGCATAACCACTTAAACTTCCATTGCCTTTTTATTTAGTCTGTCAAGTTCAAAAGCACAGTACAATATCTTTTTTTGTCATAACTTAAACCATCCACAATCGATGGTAATGATCTGTCAACAGCAGCCTTGAAGTATCAAACAAACTCCTTATGGACGATGTCATAATATCGATCAATATCGCTTACTAGAAGATAACCACGAGGCTGCACAACAAAAAAACATGTAATCATCACAAAACTAAAACTTGTAACAAAATTATGCCATGGATACACAAAAGCTGCAAATAAACAGACCTTTTTAAGGTCCCTGATCATTTCCCTACGGTCCAAAACATACATCTAACAATGAAAAGTGTTATTCAAACAAAATCTAAACATATGTGAAACTATATAGGGAAGAAAACAATATCAGTCATAACAACACACCGATCTGAAGAATCTAAGGTTAGAAAAGATGAAGTAATCTCACTTTACTTTATACTCATAACAACATCTAAACAGATCTATAAAGATCTAAAGACTTATTTTTGGATTAATGCAATTACCTTCTATAACCTTCTCATTTTCATTTCTTTTTGCTCCACCTCCTTCTCTTTTTCTAATTCGCAAATTTCCTTGATAAAAAATAAAAAAAGATCAAGATTTGATTTCAATAAAGAAAAGCAAATCTTTTGCCAAATTTACCAAACATACCTTGAGTTTTTTCTCAAAAACTTCAAGATCATCAAGCCATAGTTGTTCCGCAGAACAAGTATTGAGCTTTGATAATAATGCCATATTATGTGTTCTTTCAGTTTCTGTTCCCACGTGCTTCAACTCCTCAAGTTTTTTAGTCATCACCTTCTGTAATTCATATAATGCAAAAATGAATAAACAATAGTTTATACGATATATGTAATGAAACTAACTTGCCTTTCTTTCTTTATAATATTGGAGACGAAGATGATAGAACTCCATCATAACTGTATGTAAAATAAACATAAACAAAAAAAAATATTAGATCGAATAATCCTTGGATTGTTATATTCGATAGCCTTTTTCCAAATCACACTTACTCTCTTGAACACTACCATATGTCTTTGCTACGCCATCAGTGTCTAAAAGAATCATCTTGGTCAAATCGATCATGGAGGACAACTGGATATTTTCTAGAAACTCATTTTGCCACTGATAACACCAAAATTATACATGTTTTGGTTGCGCGTAATCGTATGACTTTACCCCATTTCTCACCCGTTTATGATCATTTCATGCACTAAAAGAGCTTATTATTGTTTGTGAAGGATTTGGAGGCCGTGGAACGGAAAAGTACGAAAAAAGGCGAGAAAACGTGAAAAATGCACAGAGTCAACACAGAAGCTACTTGGCGATCGCGAAATCCTCAACCTGGCGCCGCCAAGTTCGACTGAAGAGAAAACCAGAGTTTGACCTAAGTGTCTGGCGTCGCCAAACCAGCAGCTTGGCGATCGCCAGATGGCCTCTGGGCGTTTTCCTTTAAATATCAGCCTCCTCCTTCAGTTCTAAACATGTTCGATACACGAGGGAAGTACAGAGGAACGAGAGTGAGAGTACGAAAGGTGCCGATACACTGCGGAAGTCGATCTTCGATCATCTATCGTTGTATTGTCGGTATCATGTCGATGTCTACTTTTGTTTGTGTTTATGTTTTCATTATGAGTGAGTAGTTTATTAGTAGTGGTTGTCATGATCGATGAACCTTTATGGATGATACTTTGTGATTAATGTTTACTGGTTTGTTTTGATTAATTGAATGTCTTTTATGGTTCTTTTCTGATTGATATTGTTGTGGCGATTTGAATTCAATTGGTTGGGTGTATTTGTTAGACCAAAGCAGATAGACTCCGAAAGGATAATCAACCTACCTTAGCCTGACTTGGACCAAAAGGTTGTGTTAAGGGGTTACTTTGACCAATAGTGACCAGATAGTAAAAGAGCCATTGCGATATTGATTAGGAAGGATTTACCGATGCTAGATTGTGGACCAAACGATTTAGGATTGGAATTAGGAGGATCATATCCTAGTTCATAACCATAATATGCACATGTTAGGGTGTCCCAGACTTAAATTCCTACAATAGTCAAAATAACCAAACCTTCGACCTATTCATATCATCCATATTGGGGATTCACTTTATCATGATAAGTACTGTTGTTTTCCTTTATTATAATCTTAAATCAGTATTTTAATTGTTTTCTTAGTTTTTACTTTGTTAATCGTCTTTTTAAGTATTCAAACATTTTTCATACAAAACCCCCCCTTTTAGGTTAATTAAACCGATTTAGACTTTAGTCTACGATAACTTGACCGTTCCCAGTGGTAGATACGATACCTGGACTTTCCTACACTATATTACTCACGATCAGGTGCGCTTGCCTGTATATGTGGTAAGACGGTGGCTAGGCATTAGAGGTTAAAACTTGTTACGCTTTTTATATACGATAATTACCGCATCAGCCACTTCTCCTGCTGCCAATGTTCTTCCACAACATCTTTGGATAGTACAACATCTGAACAAATCTCACCATCATCATCAACATCATCATCTTTATAGAAATCATATCCCTATAAAAGATTTCCCAAAATATCAACAATATTCATCTACCTTAAAAGATTGAATGTATCATCATCATTTTTAAGAATAAAAACTACCTTAAGAAACGGGTCAACACATAAAAACTTCATATATTCATCATCAGTCTACATCCATAGTGGCAGCTTTTTGATTTTAAGCTTATTAGGTTCAATTAGCTCCACCTTCCTTTTGGAGATGTATATTTTAAGCTTATTGGGTTCTTCACTAGGTTGAAATGGTACAATTGTTCCTTTAAACCCATTGTACCACGATATCATTGGTTGATAACTTTCACCCCTTAACAAACAAATGAGATTGTTACGAACATCTTTCGGATTAAAACACGGCACAATGCTTCTAAAGCTCGACGCTAATGTATTACATGCATTCATCAAAAGGCACTAGTGCATTACATCCGTTCACCAAAAATAACGGTAAAATCGGCAAAAACCACCTGGGTGAATCGATTTACTGTTTTTAGCCTCCAAAAATTCCAATATACATTCATCATCCTTGGGAAAAATCAACTTACAAATAGAAGAAATACATGTTTTGAGATACGTGGCACTTGCATGATCTTTACCATCCTACAAAAAAAATTAATCAAACAAAAAAGATGAATACAACTACCAATATTATATGTATAGAATTTGGTTCAAACAAGAAACAATGCATTTTGTAGGAACAAATGAACAACTTTGAACCAAATGTGATGTGGGCCCATATGCGACCCCACCCATTAAATAAAACATATATGATTTAGTGGTAGAACCATATGTGATGTGGCCTATTTGGGACCTACCCATTAAATAAATCATATATGATTCAGGTGGGTCCCACCATTAAATCATATATGTTTTATTTAATGGGTGTGTCGCATATGGGCCCACATCACATGTGACTCAAATTTAGTTCATTTGTTTCTAGAAATGAGAGTGATTCTTGTATAATCCTTCCTTTATATGTGTGTGTGTATATATATCATACCTTATCACAAGTGCCAAATTCTCTACAATGGTAAAGCAAATTGATATTATTTTTGCCCACAATATTTTGGGCCATGCCTATGATCATAGACTCGACACTTGTTTCACTATGACAATAATTATAATGATAAGTAGCATAACCACTTAAAGCAACAACTTCTGGCCTTTTTATTTAGCCTGTCAAGTTCAAAAGCACAGTACAATATCTTTTTTTGTCCTAACTTTAAACCATCCACAATCGATGGTAATGATATGTCAACAGCAACCTTTAAGAATCAGACAAGTTCCTTATAGACGAAATCATAATATCAAAATGTATCGCTTGCAAGAAGATAAATATGAGGTTGAACAACAAAAAAACATGTGATCATCACAAAACTAAAACTTGTAACAAAATTATGCCAAGGATACACAAATGCTGCAAATAAACAGACCTTTTTAAGGTCCCTAATCATTACCCTACGGTCCAAAACATACATAAAAGTGTTATTCAAACAAAATCTAAATAGATGTGAAACTATATGGGGAAGAAAATAATATCAGTCATAACAACACACCAATCTGAAGAATCTAAGGTAAGAAAAGATGAATTAATCTCATTTTGCTTTATACTCATAACAACAACATCTAAACAGATCTATAAAGATCTAAAGACTTATTTTTGGATGAATTCAATTATCTGCTATAACCTTTTCATTTTCATTTCTTTTTGCTCAACCTCCTTTTTTTTTCTAATTCGCAAAGTTCCTTGATAGAAAACAAAAAATAAAGATCAAGATTTGATTTCAATAATAAAAAAACCAATATTTTGCCATATTTACCAAACATACCTTGAGTTTTTTATCAAGAACTTCAAGATCATCAAGCCATAGTTGTTCCGTAGAACAAGTATTAAGCTTCGCTAACAATGCCGTATTACGTGTTCTTATAGTTTCTTTTCCCACGTGCTCCAACTCCTCAGGCATTTTAGTCATCACCTTCTGTAATTCATATAATGCAAAAATCAGTAAATAATAGTTCGTACGAGATATGTAATAAAACTAACTTTCCTTTTTTTCTTTATATTATTGGAGACGAAGATGATAGAACTCCATCAGAACTGTATGTAAAATAAACATACACAAAAAAATTAGAGAAATCATATCCCTATAAAAGATTTACCATAATATCAACAATATTCATCTACGTTAAAAGATTGAATGTATCATCATCATTTTTACGAATAAAAACTACCTTATAGAACATGTCAATACCCAAAAACTGCCTATATTCATCAGTCCACATCCATAGTGGCAGCTCTTTGATTTTGAGCTTATTAGGTTCAATTAGCTCTACCTTCCCTTTAAAGATGTACATTTTGAGGTTATTGGGTTCTTCACTAGGTTGAAATGATACAATCGTTCATTTAAACCCATTGTACTACGGTACCATTGGCTGGTAACTTTCACCCCTTAACAAACACATGAGATTGTTAATAATATCTTTCGGATTAAAACATGGCATAATTCTCCTAAAGCCTGGCGCTAATGCATTATAGATGTTTACCATAATTAACGGTAAAATCGGCAAAAACCAATTGGGCTGAATCGATTTACCGTTAATTATGGTGAATAGAAAATCAGCAAAAACCACTTTGGCTGAATCGATTTACCATTTTCATCTTCCAAAAATTCCAATATACATTCATCATCCTTGGGAAAAATCAACTTGCAGATAGAAGAAATACATGTTTTGAGATACATGGTATTTGCATGATCTTTACCACCTTACAAAAAAAAGAAATTAAATCAAACAAAAAAGATGAAAAACAACTACAATATTATATGTATAGAATTAGGTTCAAACAAGAAGCAATGGATTTTGTAGAAACAAAGGAACAACTTTGAACCACATGTGATGTGGGTCTATGTGAAACCCACCCATTAAATAAGTTATATATGATTCAGGTGGGTCCCACCACTAAATCATATATGCTTTATTTAATGGGTGGGTCGCATATGGGCCCACATCACATGTGGTTCAAATTCAGTTCATTTGTTCCTTTAAATGGGGGCGGTTCTTGTATGAACCCCCTCTATATGTGTGTATATATATATCCCACCTCATCATGTGTGCCAAATTCTTCACATGGGTAAATCAAATTGATATTATATTGCCGACAATATTTTGGGTTATGCTTATGATCACAGACTCGACACTTGCTTCATTATAACAATAATCAAATTGATAAGTAACATAACCATTTAAAGCAACAACTCCTATTTCCTTTTTATTTAGCCTGTCAAGTTCAAAAGCACGGTAGAATATCTTTCTTTATCCTAAATTTAAACCATCCACAATCGATGGTAATAATCTATCAACAACAGCCTTAAAGTATCAGATAAACTCCTTATGGACGAAGTCATACTATCGAACAATATTATCGCTTGCAAGAAGATAACTACGAGGTTACACAACAAAAAAGCATGTGAACATCACAAAACTAAAACTTGTAACAAATGTATGCCATGAATAAACAAAAGCTGCAAATAAACAGACTTTTTAAGGTCCCTGATCATTTCCTTACGGTCCAAAACATACGCCGTAGCGAAAAGCTTTACTAATGCCACACCATCCTCCTTATCCACCTAAATAAAACGCTTTTTTTTGTCTATATCAGCAACTATTGTAAAGTTTCATCTTTATTAAATGCTCACAACCCACAATAGTAATTTATTTGATATACTCTTACACCATCCGTCTTACCAGCCTTCCAAGCATCATAATCAAGAATTTGAATAGAATTCTAACACAGATATTGTATTATCCACCTTTTTAATACATATATATACATATATATTTAATTGATAAAAAATTGTAAATGGTATTAAATGTTGAAAAGTTGTGTTAGGAGATTTGAAAGGTTGGTGATGGTTTGAGAGTTGGATAGTGGAAAACTGATGTGACACTAAAGAAATGACCCCAAAATCTATAGTAGTAATCATGGCCTAAGAGTTGAAATGATAATGCTAAAACCCAAAGGCACTAAAACACTGATATTCTGAAAACTGAAAGTAGTGTTAAAGTGAACTTGACGATAAATGTTTGAGGGGTAAATTAATTGTATTAGTGTATTACCATTTTACATTTAGGATTTAATCTCCTAGTTACATTCTTTCTAACTTTACAAAGATAACACCACATTGTGTAGAAAATAAATGTAGTTAAACGACAATTTTCTTCACATTTGAGACCGAATCCGTTAAAACCTATGTTCACAGTTGTGGACTTGTGGTCCTATATTTATGGTAAATTTTATATTATATTTATGGAGAGTTTTTAAGCTGGACTATTGTGGACTTGTAATAAAAAATATTGCAAACCTACACTTATTGGTAAATTTACATTTATGGTAGATTTTATATTTATGAAGAATTAACTTAAAAAATAAATTATTTTAATTAATTTATCTTTTTTGTTACGGATATCTTCTTTAAATAGATTGGAATAAAACATTCTTTAGAGATAATAAACACTTTTTCTTTATATCTCTTATAAGGCCATCCACTACCAACCTAATGAACCCAACTACTACATTAGCGACACATCAACTTTCTACTATTTTACCCAAATCAACCCAATGAACCCAAAAACATAAATAAAAAAAAGAGTAAATTACATATTTGGTCCCTGTGGTTTGGTGGTTTTAACACTCTGGGTCCCTAAATTGAAATAATTATGGATTGGGTCCCTGTGGTATGCGTTTTATAACGCGTTTGGTCCCTCTGACAAACACCGTCCATCTTTGCGCCGTTAGTCCCATCATGTGCATGGCACATGATGGGCATTTTGGTCATTTTATTTTTATTTTCAATTAAAAACAACAGGGACCAAACATGTAATTCACTTTGTTTTTAATTAAAAACATAAGGACCAAAATGTAATTTATCCTAATATGATACCCTAATTAAAACAAGAAAAGGAAATAATTCATGTGAACGGTGAACCCCACAATCTCATATTTATCTTCTTCACCAAACCTCATATTCTTCCACCACCATTAACCACCCACCAACATCCTTTTTCCACCCACCACAATCATCAACCATTATTTTTCCACCACCACCACTACAATCGTTTTTCAACTGCAATCATATTTTTCCACCACCATCCTTTCCCACCACCATCCACCATCCTTTTCCCCCACCACCACCACCATCCTTTTTCCACCACCAACAGCCACCCACCATCCACCATCCACCATCCACCATCCACCATCGTTCTTCTTCCTTCTCACATCGTCTTCTTTCATCACACCTTAAACCACCAATTTCTCAAATAAAATTTTAGTTTATATGATATTTTAACCCGAATTCACAACTTTCTCGTCTTTCAAACAGATTTTAGGGTATAAATCTGTAATTTCAGAAGCCAATCTTTCTTGATTTTGAAGATGAAAAATAGGGAAACCCACAAAAACAAGTTCATCATCAAGACACTCACAAAAAAAAACCACCATCGATGGATCTGTTTGGATGTTATCGTGATGCCGGTGGAGGCCGTGGATCTATGAAGATGTCGATCGGTGGATATGTGGAGATCGAACCAGGTGAGGGTGGCGATGAAACCGGACCACGGGCGGTGATGGTGAACCAGGCGGTGGCGGCAAATGGTGGTCGTCGCCGGCTAGTAGTGCCGGCGAGAGGTTGTTTACGATTTTTGCCGAAGATGAAGCAGTGGAAGCAAACTGACGGCGGTGACTGGTGGTGGAGGTGGCCGGTGGTGGAAGCAGCAGTGGAGGCAAACAGGCGGCTGACTTAGGGTTTATTTTTGTTTAGTGAGTTTTTAGTATATTTAGGAAGATGATCAAATTCTTTTTGTATTTATTTGTTAATGTATAATAGAGTAAAATGAGTAAATTACATTTTTGGTCCTTATGATTTTAGTTACAAATTAAAAAAGGAGTAAAATCACGATATTACCCATCATGTGCAATGCACATGATGGGTCTAACAGATAGATTATGGACGGCGTTACTTTCAGGGACCAAACGCGTTATAAAACGCATACCACAGGGACCCAATCCATAATTATTTCAATTTAGGGACCCAGAGTGTTAAAACCACCAAACCACAGGGACCAAATATGTAATTTACTCTAAAAAAATAAATGAAAACACATCATTGGCTATTAATTGGGGGTAGGGTGGGGTGGTGGTCTTCGGCTTGGCGGAACCGAAGGCATGAAACCCGAAGGGTCCACGGCGGTGTTGCCGATAGAATCCGACGGGTCGACCAACCCACCACCTACCCCGCTTCACGACAGTGGATGGCCTAACAATTATTTATTTGATGAAAACATTTTTATATGTGTTCTAAAAAATATTTTTAACTGAAATTTTAAGGATTTCTTTAAATACGTTTTTGTAATAGCTCTTTTGGATAAACTTTAAAATAATTACAATCTTATGAGGTTTGATTATTACCATGTTTTCTAGGAGACGGCGATACATTTTTGGGTTCTAATCTTTCAACTTTTATCTAAATTAAATAAAATCTAAAAAAACAACTTAATAGATCTAGATCTAGACCGGATATATTTGATTTTGATCTATCATAAAATTTTGGAATCTGACGTGTCTTGCTACCCCATCATTCCTCTAAGTTCATTCATTTCTCGGTCGAAACAATAAGGTATGGTAGGTTGGCCGGTATGAGGAAAAATGGTATATTGTGATAGTAACAATCCTTATTCAATTCCCACCCAACTAGGTAACTTTACGAGCCTAATTGCTCTTAAATATGGGTTACGATGCTTTTTATTTGGGATGAGCCATCAAAACTCGTGATATTAAACCACAAAGTTGTGGCGTACTGGTTAATATTTGTGGAGGAAGTGACTGGCTAACCCTTTACCCTAGGTTCGAATCTAAGCGTTTCCAAATTGTGGCCATTGGGATTAACTCATGACAGCATGGTTTAGCTGTCGATGAAACCTTGCCGGGATTAGTCGGGGCAAAGTCTCGGATACCCTTAAAAAACTCATGATATTAAAGAACTTACATATATTAAAGATTGGGGGTGGGATAAAAAGGATTTGGGTGGAATTCAAGATCGGTTTCAAGTATTTTTATAAGCCACTATTGCTAAGTTTTTAAGTTGTAAGTGTAATGACCGGAGTTTTGAACGTAGTTAATGAAGTTAAATGTTTCTTAAGTTGACCAAATTGTAACAATATTAAAAGAGAGGGACCAATGGTGTCACTTACTAAGAGTTATGTTAATTGGTGGACTTATACCATTTTGGGTATGGGCTTGGCCCTAAGCCCATGGTATTTAAGGCTAAAACCCTAGGTTTATACCATTTTGGGAATTTCATTAGTGTGTGAAAAGTGTGTGTTCTTGGCCTTCATCATCATCAACATCGGACTTCACCATCTTCACGAGAATCATCAAATCGAGGTATGAATTACTGATTTTTTAGCGTAAAACTTATTCTAGGATGATTGTTAAGGTATTTGGGATTAATTAGAATCATTTTGGATTGAATTAGACCTCTGTAGATCGAGATTTAAGGTTGTTTTGTGATCTGCGAAAAATCCTGAGTCGGGCAACTTCTCCAGTTGCCCGAGTCGGATTATGGTATCCCGAGTCGGGATTCGATTTTCCCAAGTCGGATTCCGGCTTTTCCCGAGTCAGAGTATGAAATTCTCTTTTCGGGATAGTGTAATCCCCGAGTCCCGATAGTGCAATCCCTGAGTCGGAATAGTGTAATCCTCGAGTTGGGATAGTTGATTTCTCGAGTTGGACTTCGGTGTTATCCGGGTCGAATTTTGGTGTAACGCCACGAAACCGCGAACCCTCTTAATTTTATTTGGTTACCTTCAGTTAATTTAACTCGTGTCTAATTGAGTAGGTATTAGATATTTCTATTATATCTTATTTATTTATTTACTATTTATTTATGGTAATTGGGTTAAATAGGAGGTTGAGTCCAATTAGGTTCTTTTGGCCCAATAATTAATTCACATAGGAAACAATACTTATCAGAAGGAGAGGTCAGTTGCCGGAAAAAGATCGATCGGAGCATCCTCGTCGGTAAGTAGCTTAACGGGTCGTTTTCTTTCTCGCCGGTTTACCTAGGGGGTGGGGTTGTCGCCGGCCTTGGCTGGTGGCGGCTTGACCGCCGTGTGCTGCAGTGAGGCCGGCGATGGTAGCGATGGCTATCACCGCTGCTTTTGTCGTTCATCTAGCCGGCGACGGGCGGTGCAGGTGGGTGGCCTGAGCGCCGCTGCTGTCTTCTTTTGGCTAGAGCCGACCGGCGGTGGTGGTAATACACCACTACCGCTGCTGTTGTGTTGTTTCCGGCGGCGGTGGTGGCCCCCATCGCTGCTGCCGTTGATTTTTGTGGTGGCCGACGGTAGCAATTGATGCCGCTGCTGTTTGCGTTAAGCCGGCAGTCGCCGGTGTGAGGACTGCCGCTGCTGAACGGTTGTAGTTGAGGATTCCGGCAGTGGTGGTGGCCTCCCATTGCTGCTGCCGGCGTGTTAGTTGTTCGACGGTGGTGGCAGGTTCCTTACCACCGCTGCCGTCGTTGACGACCAGCGGTGGTGGCGGGTCTCCTGCTGCTGCCGTGGGTTGTTTGTGGGCGGCGGTGGTGGTGATCTCTTGTTAGAGCAAATATTATTGTATCCGAGATCTCAAGATGAGGAAATAATATTCAAGTCAAACATTGTCAAAGGATAGAAGTCAAAGAAGAAAGTCAAGCATCAAAGTCAAAGTCAAAGTCAAAGCATTTAATAGAAAAGTCAAAGATGTAATTAGTAAAGTCAATGTATGTGTATGTTGAGGTCAAGGGTATATATAGAGTGTTAGAAGTAGTTAGTTAGAGAGATTTGTTAGAAGGAGCTTATTTGTAATATTCATAAGTGTGTGTTCTAGAGAGAGAATCTAGAGAGAGAAAGTTCATATTGTAAAGATTCAATCATGAAATGAAGATTTGATTGTTTGATCCATTGTTTCTTGCACTTACAATTGGTATCAGAGCAATGGCAGAAGATTTGTGCACAAATTGATTGAAGAATTGAAGATTTGAAGAAATTTGAAGAAATTTTGAAGAAATGGGTTTTATAGAATTTTTGTTAGATTTGTTGATTTTTAGTGTAGATCTTGTGTTTTTGTTTGTGTTTTTGTGTTTCTAGTGAGTTTTGTAGTCATCTCCAATCATTCTAGATCAATTTTGCTTAAAAATTTGAGTTTTGATTTTTGAAGAACTTCAAAGTTTATCAATGGAGGTCATGAGTGATTGTGAGATTTAGTGTGTTTTTGATTTGTTTTTGAGTGGATTTGTTTCTAAAAAGTGTTTTTGGACATAAATCTACCATTTGTTTTTGGTTTTAGAGGTTAATTTTGTGTTTTTAAATTTTTTTTGGGTTGAAGGTGTTCTTCATGTTCTTGAGATGTTCTTGAGGAAGAAGGTGAAAATTTTGGGTGTTTGATTCAAAATTTTAAGAATTTTTTGCAAAAAGTTGTTTGTGGGTCCAGATATGATGTCTCGAGCCTTACTTTGTTAATTTTCGAGCTTTATTCTTGAGTTTTTCGAGTCTTTATCTTGATTTTTTCGCTCAATCAGCTCATCGCTTGGTCAGACTCGAGATAGAGGTCAGAAACTCGAGTCAGCACTTATTTTAGTGGGTAAGAGCTCGAAATAGGAGTCAGACGCTTAGTCAGCACTCGAGTCAGCAAACAGAAGCTCGGTCAGAGCCATAAATCTCGGTCAAACGCTCCAGTCAGCAGTCAGCGGCCAGTCAGATCCCGGTCAGTGCTCGGTCAGCACTGCTGACCGCTTGCTGACGTCAGCTGACGTCATTCCTGCTCGAGATGTCTAGCGCGTGTAGGCGCGTGTCCGACGCATGCTGGCGCGTGAAGCGCGCGTGAGGCGAGTGAGACGCGTGTGTGGCGCGTGTATGGCGCGTGGAGGCGCGTGAAGTGTGTATCTCGAGCCGTTTTTCTTGTTTTTTGAGCCATGTGCTTTATTTCGAGTCTTGTGCTTGTTTTGAGTGTTTTTTAAATGTCTTTGAGCTACTTTTGAACTAGTGTGATTGCAAGATTGATTGTTTTTTCTTTTCTTTATTTTGTTTTTTCTTTTATTAAATAGTTGTCTTGTGTTTTTTTCTTGTCTGTTATTCTTTTAGTCCATGTACTCGTGATTTCTCTTTAAAGTTGTTGAGTCGATTAAACTTCATGTGTTGTCATTTTTAGTACTTCAAGTTTATTTTTACCCATTTTCTTCAGAATTTTTGATTTGTTTGACATAAATTGTTTGTGCACTATTCACACTTCTAATCGAAGTTTCTGTTGACGATCCTTATTATCCTCTGTGCAGATAACAATGGATTCTGATGATGAAATACGGTATGAAAAAGATTGGGATAAAACAAAGAGACTTGAACGTGAGAAGGCTAGTCTTACAACACAGCTTGCAAAAGCAGTTGCTCAATTTAAAGAAAAAGAGCTTCATATGAAAAATCATATCAAAGAACAAGAGCTTCAAATGAAAAATCAGATTAAAGAGAAAGAGCTTCAAATGAAAAATCAGATCAAAGAGAAAGAGCTTGATTTTGAAAATCAGATTGCAGAGACAAAGCTTCAATGTAAAAAGCAGATTAAGGAGTCAACCAAGATAATTCAATTCTTAGATGAGAAGCTTCACAAAATTGGTGTATCTGAACGGACAATTTTTCTAAACAAACCCAATGCACTCAGAGATTTTTATGATGTTAAATGGGGTTTAGGATATGAGAATCCAAATTTGTTGAAAAAGGCTTTTCAGGAGAAATCTGCATTTTATGATCTTTCAAGTATGTTAATGAGCACCAGATTTCCTTCTTTAAAAGGTTTTGAAATGAAGGAAGAATTCTCAGAAATGCAAGAGATGAAAAAACATGATCCTTTATATTATGATCCTAAATATCATAGGGTCAAGTTTGTATATAATTCAGACACTCTGAGAATCAAATCAAAAGACTCGTCTAATTCTTCTGATTTTCTGGTTTATCCTGATATTAATTCATCTCAAGAATCAGATGTCGAAGCTAAACCTTATGTTCCTACATTGGTTTTAGAAGAGAAGATTGTAGATCTTGAAAATCTTCTTAAAACGACTCAATCTGAGTATGAATCTCTCAAATTCAAAGAAAAGACTGAGCACAATGCTGAAAGGGAGATGCTTCTTGAGCAAATCCAGTCTCTACAACAAGTTGTGCATGAAAGTGAGCATGATCTGGTTAATGAAAGAAACAGGTTTGCAAAAGACAGAGAAGAATATGTTCAAGAGATTTTAGAGCTTCAAAGGACAGTGGCTGAACTTTAGAAACTGTTAGATGACTATAGTGAAAAGGCGAACACGAATGTTGATTCAACGTATGAGGAGCTTACAAAGAATGTTTCTGATCTTCAACATACTTTAACAGACGAAAGAAAGGTATTTGATTTGAAAAGTGAAACGCTTTCAAAGAAAATATCTGAGTTAGAAATGAAGATTGTCCTAGAGAGGAAGCAGTTTGATAGGCAGCTGAAGAACTCTTTGAAGAAACCGAGTCTTCGTGTTGGGAAATATCAGAATATGATGCATGAATTTGAAGAAGAGATCCAAGTTGTTCACTCAGAGAGAAAAGTTAATGACAAGAAAAGTATTGAGCTTCAAAAGCAGATTGTTGACTTACAGAATCAGTTATCTGATGTAAGACATCAATTTAAACAAAAAGAGAAGGTTCTTCGACATGAAAAGACTGTTTTAGAACAGATAATCGCTGAACCTAAAAAGCCAACTCTTGTGAAAACAGATTTTGAGGATCAAAAGGAAGCGTTTAAGACTGAAATAAGGAAGCTTACAAGCAAGTTATCTGAATTATCGACTAATATCATGAATGAGCAACGAATGCGATTTGATCAACAGAAGAAGCTTAATGATCTTCTTGAAGAGAGAAACAAGTTGTCTTCCAAAGTGAAGGAACTTGAGAAGACAATTTTCAAAGCTCATGATTCAAGCTATGTGGATAGTGCTTCATGGAGTAATATCAACTCAAGTGGTCAGATTCGTACTTCAAATCTCTTCTATGATCGTCGTGTTGATTATTCAGGTAATCATCGTTTTTCAAATGGTAAGTTTGTTTGGCAAGTCAAGGGATCTAATGCAAAGGTAAATCATACAAAATCTTTTGCTTCGGAATCCACAGTTCAAAAGAACAAATTTTTTCATGATACATCTTTTGGTAAGTCTGAGTCAGTTTATTCTAGAAGTAATCTTCTTAGTCTTTCCAAAAGAACATCATATGGTTCTTACTCTCCAAGAAATGATTTTGTATGTGACGATTATATCGATGATAGATTTGGGATTTATAAGATTTTTTCTTATAAATCAAATGCAACTAACATTCGAGGATCCACATTCAAGTGGATACCAAAATCTTTCTTGTCTTGATTTTGCAGGTAAGTGGCTTCTAAACATTCAGTTTAGGACACATACTTCATTTATGCGCTTCAATGTAAGTATCCCTCTAAACCCTTAGCTTAGAACTTGTGCTTAATTGTGTTAACCGTGGGATTCATCATAAGGAACTCACTTGTGTTTGTTCCTTTCCGATTCTAAATCGTTTCACGAATTACCACGTGTTATAATTTTCTTCACGTTGTTATTTCCACATCTCATATATTCGTTGAAATTATTCGGTGGAAATACACTCGCTTGAATTCCAGCTTGATTTCAATGCATGTTATTTCATTTCAATGATTCAATTCTTATTCAGATCATTAATTGTGAATTGTTCTTCACAATTAAACTTTCTAATCATTGATTCATTTCTTGAATACACTGTACTCCTTGAGTCTATCTGTTTAGCGCTTGAATTTTGTTCATTGGAATTCACGATCAAGAATCTTGATTTCTACAATATATCATCAGATGTTTGAGCTATTAAATGAATTTCTTCAACATATGATATTTTTCAACACATATTCCCTATTTTCTTTCAAAATATGTTCCTCATATACATATTGTATCACATATGAATCACCATCATATCACGTTCTGGTATGAAAATACTCAAAGTTTCAAAGAATATAATTTCATGCTTTCAACTTCTGTGTGATAGGATATAGAAGTTTCTATGATCAATCCAGAGCCGGAGGATCTACCCAAGAAACACATCCCTAGGTTAGACCTAGTTTGTGAGGGTGTGCATGAGGTAAAATGCCGAGAGCTTGAGTGTAGGGGGAGTAAAAAGAAAATGGTGAGTGTGAGACAGGATCAAAAAAAATAAAAGAAGATCCTTCCCAAACCGATACAGTTATCCGGGTAACCACATAATCTATTCATTCTCGTTTTTTGGAGATGAATATTGAAATAAGACATGGACCCAATGTCGATAACTCGTGTCACCCCACCAAGCTACTCAAATATCTCTTAAAAGATATTTGTTTCAATTCTCACGGAGAATTAGCACATCATCTATCTAATCTTCACTCGGAAGATTTAGATATTGAAACAAGGAAGACATCCTCTCCGGTCTCCGAACTTCATATTCTATGCACAAGAGTCATTGATTTTCAATCTGCGTCCCAGGTTGAATCAATATTTGAGCCTAATTGATATGATGATATTTCTTTGACACTTGCACGAGTCTTTGTGATTCCAATTGCATATCTTTGTGATATTGCCGGAACAGTCTGAGAACTTAGTTTTATAACTTTGATTCAGTGATGACTGGAAGTCCTATCAGTGCTACCCTGTTGCCAACACTGAAAATAGGCCACACAATTCTATGAGTTGTTGTGTCAATAGTTGCTACATGTGCTTCTATGTTAGCCGATTACCTATCATTTGAGGGGGAGCAACTTGAGCAGGATTTGAGGGGGAGCACTCTGATATGAATGAGATATTTGATGATGATGTCTTTGATTGTTCATGATGCTCAGGATTCTCCTAATCATCATGAGGGGGAGAAGTTTCATCAAAGACATATGCGAAGACACAATGAAGGTATGGGAACTATGTGTAAGAGTTCAAAATGATATATGTTGAAGAGTTCAAGATATCAAGTATGGTTGATTGAAGATTTCAAGATGTTTGGGTAAATCAAGTATCAATGTTGATAGTGATACAAGTGTTGATATTTCATGAAGAAAAAGATGATAGTGTCAAGAGTTGAAGATGAAAACATTTGAAGAACATTCTGATGGTGGATTGAGAGGAAATATGAATGAAGAGGAATAATTGATAAAGTGTTTGAAAGAAGAAAGCAAGAGTTAAGGGGGAGCTAAAGAGAATTCTGAATTTGAATCTTTTGAATCTGAGGTTGAAAAGCCTTGGATTTAAAGGTTGATATCAAGTTGTGAAGATTGATGAGAATGTTGGATTGGTCAAAGATATCAAAGTTGGTTAAGAAGCTTGACAGTGTAGTGGATTGATTCAAGTGTTTTACAGTGTTTTTGATTCAAGAGAAGAATTATGCTTTTCTAAAAGACGAGTTCATGTTTGAAGACTTTGCTCTGAAGATGATGCTTGCATATATGGGGAGATTGTTTGTTGTATGGCTTTTGTAATTGGAGAAAGTTTGTTTGACTTGAAGACAGAAGATCGTTAAAGCTGAAGCTCATTTTGAAGAGTGATCTCGAATACAAAGGGGGAGATTGTTAGAGCAAATATTATTGTATCCGAGATCTCAAGATGAGGAAATAATATTCAAGTCAAACATTGTCAAAGGATAGAAGTCAAAGAAGAAAGTCAATCATCAAAGTCAAAGTCAAAGCATTTAATAAAAAAGTCAAAGATGTAATTAGTAAAGTCAATGTATGTGTATGTTGAGGTCAAGGGTATATATAGAGTGTTAGAAGTAGTTAGTTAGAGAGATTTGTTAGAAGGAGCTTATTTGTAATATTCATAAGTGTGTTCTAGAGAGAGAATCTAGAGAGAGAAAGTTCATATTGTAAAGATTCAATCATGAAATGAAGATTTGATTGTTTGATCCATTGTTTCTTGCACTTACATCTCTTCACTGCCGCTGCTGTTGTGAATATCAGGTGGACCGGCGGTGATGGTGGTGGGATTACGCCGCCGCCGCTACCGCTGCCGTTTTTGTTAGTCGTAATAGCTAGCGGTGGTGATGGTTCTCCATCGCTGCCGCTAATGCCTTTGTGGTTTTGGTGGCCGGCGGTGGTGGTGGTACAAACCGCCACTGCCGCCGTTGTTATCGCTTTAGTTTGATCGGCGTGGCGGAGGTGTAAACCGCCGCTGCTGCCGCTGGTTGTTCGGTCGTAGGCCGGCGGTGGTGACGGTTGGTTCCGCCGTTGCTGCCGCCGTGAGGGCTGTCCGACGGGGGCGGGGCATGACCGCGGCGTTTCGGTGGCGGTACCATAGTGTCAGAATGAGTAGGTAGTGTGATGCCGCGGTACCCGTTATGTTTAATTCTTTAGACAAGGGACGGTTGAGTGAACTTGTTTATAAAAAAAATAATAATAGCGAATTAACTTAGATATATATATATACATGTATGTGGTTATTTCAGAGTTTCTGTAGGAGTTCGAGTTCACGTTGCGCGTGTTTATTAACGATTCAGGTGAGTGGGTTTTTACATACTCTATATTGTAATGATTGTGTATGTTGATTGATGAGGCCGGGTCATGGGACGATCTGAAGAGTGGGTAACCACTAGGGCCGGGTCGTGGGACGATCCGAAGAGCGAGTAATCGCTAAGGCCGGGTAGTGGGACGATCCGAAGGGTGGGTAACCACCAAGGCCGGACTGCGGGGCGGTCCGAAGAGCGGGAAACCGTTAAGATGTTTTATGTGGATATATATGATTGTGCAATATATTGTATGTGATTATTTGCTCACTAAGCGGTTGTGCTTACCCCACGAATTCTCCATTTTTTTTAGGTGCGAGTTCAAGCGTGGATAAAGGCAAGGCTCCGGTTTGACGATCCTGGCGTTGGCATTCCGACCAGTTACTGATAGTTTACTTAGTCATTTATTTTATAAAGCCTAAGGGATTTTTAGATAGTTACTTATTTAGACGAAAGGTTATTTTTAAACGGTTAATTAGATGAATGGTTTTTCTTGAATATTTTCTTAATATAAGTTTTTTTTTTAAAAAATTGGTTTAAAATTACGGGTGTTATATTTGGGAAACTTTGACTTCAGATGTAGTTTTCGGAAGAAAAACTTGTAGTGAATTATTACCTGATTTGGCTTGTTCCGACCAAGGTATCGCATGGCCTGATTTGGCTTGTTCCGACCAAGGTCTGCCTAGGGGTGTCATAGTTAGTGGATTTTATTAAGCGTGAATCATTAATGCCTTAGGATATTTACAGATCCACTAGGAGGAGAACTGGGGAGAATCGTGAGGCGAGATATACGTTCAGGTGAGTTCCCTCACCAAACCTTTTTATAAACCAAAATGTTACTGAAAATGTTATGGCTATTTTGAAATGTTTACGTTTGATAAATTGTTATTACTATTGATAAACATGCTTATAATTGTATCGACTGTGTGGGGTGGGCTATGTTATGGGCACGGGGTACCAAGGGACCGTACATCCCTTGGGAGTGAACATGGTGTGGAGGCACGAATTTGACTTCGTCACTCCCTTAAATGAGCATCCGGGGCATCCGGCCACTTGTGGGTTACCAAGACCTAGGAGGTACGCTGTAGCCCAGTACTACGTCACGGCCCACGGGGTGACGATTTCCTTGCCCACAACGTAACCCAGTGTTGTTTTTACTAAATGATTTGTTGGGTCGATGGGCCATGTTGTGATATAAACTGTTTTTGGGGGAATTCACTAGACCTTATGGTCTAACCCACGTTTTCAAAACTTTAAAACATTTTTAGGAAGAGATCGTGCACCTAAGGGGAAAGAGAAGGTGAACGCTTAGTCTAGCGGCGTTAGTCTTTTTACTATTACCTAACTTTTAGAATCTCAGTTGTGGAGGGATGTTCTACGTGCACAACTTATTTCCTATTTAATTTAGACTTTTATATTATCCGCTGCGTAGATCACTGAGAAATATTATGCTTTATTATTATATGGGATTTTGGGTCGTTACAGTAAGAATGAAAAATTAAGGATTTCTCAAAAAATGCAAGAAACAAAGATGTCGCTTACTCTTTAAGGGTTTTATTTTCATGGTTTTGTCAGGAGATGTAATTTGGTATTTCATATTTTTTTGGAAAATGTTTATCTAGACTTTGCATAGACTACATTCTTAGCAATTTGAAAATTAGGTTACGACCATCTGAGACTAAGTTTGGTCACAGGATGTTAGCATTTGAACTCAAACTTGGGATAAATGGAATATTCTACCACATCTCTTCTAAGTCTTTTACTAGTAAGCCACCACCTTTTATGGTTAATTTAGGAGTTCATATTAAGGCTCATTAATTTATAAAATACAAAGATTATCATCTATACTTCTCTAAATTTCTTTTACGGCCTTTGAACGTGAAGGTTGAACCAACACCACAAATGATTATGAGAATTAGGATCTACAATCTAGATGTAATCACAAAAATTACTTCCCTCATTGGTTCTTGCTAAAAGCATCTCCAACTTATAGTTTTTCCAATAATATAAGTTAAAGTAAATTACATGATTGTCCCTGTGGTTTACTAAAAATTGCATTGTTAGTCCCTAAATCAAAATAATAATAAAAAAGTCCTTGTGGTTTATATTTTCAAACGCCTTTGGTCCATGTGTCCTAACATCGTTAGATAACTTCGTTAAACAGGTTTACTAGAAGGGTAACTTAGTCATTTTATAATTCCTCTGTTTATACTACATGGACCAATAATGTAACTAAAACACCCTTCCCACCCATCTTTTTAATACTCCTTTCTTCTTCCTTGTTTCTTGTTTCTTCTTCCTTAATACCCACATGCAACATCTTCTTTCTTTTTTAAAAGGGTATCCGAGACTTTGCCACGACTAATTCCGACGAGATTCACCGACAACTAAAGCATGCCGCCTTGAGTTAATCCCCAGTGACCACAAGCTAGAAGCGCATGGGTTCGAACCTGGGGTAGAAGGGTTGATTGGCCACTTCCCCCATAGGCCTTAACCAGTACGCCACAACTTTGTGGTTTCTTACCCCCCAAAAAACATAAACACATACACCTTTATCAACCTCAACATCTTTTTCTAGCTTCTTCTTTTCCTAAAACTTCCGATAACCTTTTTCCACCTTTTTTAGTTCCTTTATATCTATGACATCTCCCCCCCCCCCTCCCAAAACAAAGAAAAGAAAAAAAGAAAAAAAAACGTGTGCTGTGTGTATATACCAGGTAGAAAACAAGTAAGGTTGTTGGTGGCGTTTATGGTAGGAGGTGATGTGATGATGGTAGGAGGTGTATATTGTGTGTATATATAGATATATATGTTGTCTGTATATATAGAGGGAGATATATGTGGGTGATGCTCTTTGTGTTTTTTTGAGGGGTAAGAAAGAAGATGTTGTACGTGGGTATTAAGGAAGAAGAAAGGAATATTAAAGGGGGTTGCTATCTCTAACCCCTTACTCACATAAATCCACTTAGTCCCATGAGAGCACTCACACCATCTATGGGGATAGAATTCACCATATTAAAAAGATGACGGGGTAGGTGGGCTCCTGGTGGGAGTGTGGTGACAAGTTATAGTTTTAGTTACATTATTGGTCTCTGTAGTTTTTAATAAAAATAGAGAAATCATAAAATGACTAAATTACCCTTTTAGTAAACCTAATTAACAGAGTCATCTGACGGTGTTACAACACAACGATCAAAGGCGTTTGAAAATATAAACCATAAGAACCTTTTTCATAATTATTTTGATTTAGGAATTACCAATGCAATTTTTAGTATATCACGTGAATCATGTAATTTACTCTATAAGTTACATTAAGCTTTCAACAAACTTTTTAATTTTTTATGTTAGATATTTTAACTATACTTATATTATTAAAAAGTTCTATAAAATAAAATAGTGACAATTTATTCTCATTGGCAGAAATAAACAAAGAAAACATATTTTTTCTTCACATTAAATTTTAGGAATTTTCTAAACTTGAAGTTTTCTTTATTTTAAATAACAATAAATAAAATTTGTATTTTTGGTGAAACCGTGAGGCTATCGATACCACCCTGATGGGCTTCGCAAACATCATCGGCGGGATCGTAGTGGGCTGCGATACGCCCTGCTTGGGCCAGCGGCGGGTTCCAGGGGTTAGGGAACCTGATCAAACCGCTTTCTCTCCCTCTCTCACACTCCTTTTTCTCATTTTTTTGATATATCTATATATAATAAAAGAGTAACTAAGGCTGCCACATGTCGTCTGGTGAGTCGGTTTCAGAATTTTCTCGCCTAAACATTGTATCTAGACACATTTTTCACTTTAGTTCACATTTTCTTAAGTTTCATTCTTGACATAAGAATATATAAGAAGTAATATAGTTCACATTTTCTTACATTTCATTCTTCACTTTTTACCCTTATCACATTAAAATACATAATAACGGATTAACTAAAAGACATTTATTGTTTTTAATAAATTATACCATTATAATTTCGTATTTGAGAAACTTTGTGCCGCAATGCGCGAAGGTGTAATCTAGTGTATATATATATATATATATTGGGTATTCGGTTTTGTGGGTAATAATACTCCTATTTTGGTCTTATTGTGGATTTATAGGTAAAGCTAATGTGATGCTGATGTGATAAAGTGAGCTTGTAAGATTCGTTGGGTTGCGCTACTGATAGCGTGAAAAACTGAGATTAAAAAAAATTTATTTTCTATAATTAAAAGAATCTATTAAAAAAACTTCTAAATTTGAAATTTCGGCTACGTGTTTAATAATATTGGATGGCTTGTGAAAACTATCCATCCATCACAATCCAATATAAAAAGTAGGACATGATAATAGTGCAAAAGTTAAAAGACAACATGATTGTTCCAACATTATTTGAAAGGTTCTTAGGATGATTAATTGATCAGAAAAGAATAAAGACAAAGAAACATGTCTTATTCAACCGGTCAATCGTTTTCTTATCATATTCTATTATACCACGTTTTTTCTTATCGAACAAAATTTGTATTTTTTATATTTATATTGATTAATTTTTGACCATAAAATCAATATCCGAGATGACGATATGATGATTGTCAATCACCTAACCATATGTGTTATCTCATTGCATAAATTGTTATTGATAAACGTGGACGACCTTGATTCACAACTTGTGATTAAAGAGGATATCATTCTTTTTCTTAAAATGTTTGTAATGTAACTAAAAATAAGAAAATTCTATAAAAAGACCACAATTTTTGTAGATATTTATAATATGTAATTCATTTATAACCACAACATAAGAGGTCATCAATCTTCCAATCGATCCATGTCATTTACCACATGTCTTGGACAAATGGATAAAAAAGTTACGGAAACACCCTCAATTATATTTGCTTAGAAGGATAGCACATCAACTTTTGAAACTTCGAAACAAATGAGAGAAACCCAAAAGGAAAATGATCACATGTCAAGGGTTTTGAAACATCGAGAAGATGAGATCTACTACGTTCAGGCAACGCTTATAGATGAATCTCTTATGTATAAATGTTGGTCGTTATTTTAATGCAGTAGAGTCGGCTGATAGATTTTTGAGGGTGACAACAACATCATGGGTAGACAACCGACATGGAGGTGATAACAAGACGACAGTGGGTCTTGTGGGGGTGCTGGAACAACATTAGGTTGAGAAAATCCTAATAATTGTGGTACTTATAGGTATGTAAATTATGGTGGTTGTGATAATAATATGAAAATCATCATGAAATCGAACTAAAAGCAAGATGGTATGATCTTGTCAACATATTCAATACCATCTTTTACTTGAGGTTTTAAGTTTAATTAAGTTATGCCTAGACATAGAGAATAGTTAGTAATTTGATAGGTTCATGAATCAACTCAGAAGTTGAGAATTGGCCAAAGAATTTGAGCAAGCCTCTACCGTCTTATTAGTATCACTTTTTCCCATAAATCAAAACTTCAAATTAGTTACTCATACAAAAACTTTAGCAGATACCAAAGATACATAAAAGATGATAATCATTATTTTGACCATAAATTGAATCATTTACTTGTAAGGTAACTAAAATGATACTCGTATTTCTCAAAACAATGATCATGATAACCACAATGGTGGTGGCGTACTAGTAAAAGGCCTAGGGGATGTGGTGAATATCCCATCAACCCAGGCTTGAGTCCACGTGCTAGCATTATGCTCGACGACAACATCCAAGGAGGGTGGTGGTGGTGGTAGTAGTAGAATGAGGAGCTAGATAAGGTGGAAGCATAAGTAGATGATTAGAGATGGAACAAGTGGGATCTCAAACGAACAAGGGGAGGATCGGTGCCTCTTGATGATGGGACTTATAGTCGGCGAAGATGTGGTGTACGAAGATTACTCGTCTTCTTGGTTCGACCAAGGGTTTTTTTATTGTGTATTTGTTCTGCCTTTGGTTTAAATGAGAACGCTAACTATTTACGAGAACACGATGAACTTTGTCCATGTACAAAAGCACAAGTGATTTTACACTAACAGAAAAAATGGGACACAGGCAACTTTAGACGCGACTTGAAGTTGTCGGCAAAGTCGTGTAAATCATATGTGATTTTGTACGTGAATTATATATGTTTTTTGTACATGAATTATATATAATTTTGTATATCAAAAAACCTCTTCGCATTCTCGTAAATAATTAGCGTTTTCGTATGAAACTCTCTCTCTCTCTCTCTCTCTCTCTATATATATATATATATATATATATATATAAACGGATAACGAGTAGTGGAAAACGAAAAGCCATATATCTATATCCTAACCACTAAATTTTCGGGTAAGCCGGTAATGGATAAGTGGATAAATTAATGAATAAAATTTTCTTCACCACACCCTTATCCCATGGGTCAAAACATAGCAGATAGTAAGTTTCCCTTACATATTGTCAGCCTTACCCATGGAGGTTATTGGTATTTCACAGATTTCATACGATTATTGTGTAATAATGTTTTAAAATATGTTGAAAATTTTTATTTCACGATAATCAATTAATAAAAAGGTAACTTAAGTTTTTTGTAACTATTTATAAATTTATTTTTATAAATTATTTTTAACAAATCAAATTTAATTTTATTCTAAATGTTACAAACCGAAAATACCAAATCATTTCAAATCCTTCAAATTCCAAATCTTTTCACTAAATCCAATCCCTCAAGACCTATCCGTCAAACCAAACACCCCTTAGGCTACCGGTACCACCTTCGGTTTGGGGCGGGCTTCCTTGGCGCGGACTTTGGCTTCACGACGGCAGGTGCTACGCCCTATTCGGGCATTTGGCGGGCTTCCAATGTTGGTTTCAAGAAACCAACGGAAACTGATCCTCTTTCTCTCTTTTATCTCCTTCTTTTTCTCTATCTCTCTCTACACTCCTTCTCTCTCTTTTTTTACATTGTAAAAAGTTGAAGTTAGTTTTAATGTCTAATAATTAATCAAATAACAAAAGTTAATTCACAATGTTCGATATTTAATACTTCAAAAACTAATACAACCATTTAAATAAAGACGTGTTTTAGTGATCTTCACAAACCAAATAATGTTTTATATTTGGTTAGATTAATCATGAAATTAATCAAATTATCAATAAAGGATTGAATTCTAGTGGGAAGGAATGCTATGTTGGGAAGGGTAAGAAAAAAATCTCCAACCTTGGATAAATCCTAATTGAAGATTAAGATCACTATGATGTTTCAGATCATGGAGTGCGAGTGAGATTAAAACTGATTAAGAGCTAGCTTTTTTCTCATACGATTCTTCGTCTATCAAGTAGTAACTCAACAATAAGTAATTTAATAAGTAATCAATAAAATCAATACAACACGGTAGTCCCGTCGTACAAGATTGTTCATATTGCATACCAACAAAGTTTACATATTTGATGCGATGGTACCAACAGATTGAAACGATACTAATTAAAGTCGAATGATCATGTGAGAAGTTGAGTTAACGTGAGCAATGGATTTGAACTCTTGATCACTTTTAATCAAGGTTCTAAATAGCGTGAGTCATGACATGGCAGCAAGGTCAAGTCTCAAGCCTTGGTAGCATGGCGAGGTCATGGCGTTTTTCAAGGCGTGACTAGTGGTGAATTTAGAACAGAAAACCACGTGGTTTCTAAATTAAGTTTAGCCGAAAAATATATGAGTGTCAACTATACTTTTGTCGGGTCGGGTCATTAAAATTAAAAATCAAACATATACCCAATGGTGATATTAAAGTTCTTACAATTCTACTCGGCGAAGTCTTTTACTTTGAAATATTTGCACAATCGTATCATTACAAATACGTTCTAAAATAACTTTTTCAATATATGAAACTAAATAATAACTCAAAAATTGATCACCATTTTGTTGAGTGTGGTTTTTTTGTTTGGTATTTGGATTAGACTTAAAATTATTGAGCCTTAAACAAAAAAAATTAAAAAATAATAATAAGTGTAGGTAGATTCCAACCTACAACCTTCTTTACAAAACATAAGGTTTTATCCAACACATCAACATGATTTTTATTTATCTTAAGTTGCTAAACAAAATTTTAAGGAAATTCTTCTAAACTTTTAAAAGTAGCTTTCAAAAAGAAATTCTATATAACTTATAATAAAAGTAAAAATATTAGGTAGGTCCCGGGACCTACCTACACTACATGAAAGTTCGCTCTTGGGCGTAACTTATGGCGTCAAATTTCTATATCATATATAATATTATATACATAAATATATGTTTTCCTACTATTACTCTATGAATCAATGTTAAAAAAACAACTTAAATTAAGTTATATAACTAAAAAACTAACAAACAAAATGTTAAAAATATAAGTTAAAATCAAATATTGTAAGTTTGTGGGGTTCCAACTCAAAACCAATTGGCTATGAGTGAAGTAGCCCAGGCTCTTATAAGCACATTACAAGTTCACTTTTATGTCCAATGTGGGACATTACTCAACACGCCCCCTCACGTGTGGCGTTCTTTTAGCCTAACACGTGGATAATTTGGGTTACGTGGAATCCGTGCGGCTTTTTTGACCAACCACGGGTGAACCTTGCTCTGATACCATGTAAGTATGTGGGGTTCCAACTCAAAACCAATTGGATATGGGTGGAGTAGCCCAGGACCCTTATAAGCACATTACTAGTTCACTTTGTGTCCGATGTGGGACATTGCTCAACAAATATTGTATTACAAAAACCGTGCATTACACCAATCTAGTTCTCATAAGTCTCTTAGAACTTGATGTTATTTTTTCAGTCTCTACTTATTGTGCGATCAACCCTCAACACATGCGCAAAGATGTCAAGTTGTACCAAGTAATTGAGATCCGACCCTAGAGCTAAACCCGGTCAACTTTTTATTGGTCATTGAAGGTTAGACGAACAAATTTTATATTCAAGGTAACACGAAGAGGCATACAAAGGGATGCATCCTGCTACGTACGGTGTCTAGTTGAGGTGATCGATATACACTGTCACAGGCAATATGTTTGTTTCAAACATGCCTTATGAATATAAAAGCATGAAGATTTTCATGTTAAGTGGCTTTCATCTAATTAAAATTTATCCAAAAGGAAATATAAAAAAACTATGTTGGCATATAAAAAGACATAAGATAGCTATTGCGATAATTTTTGAAAGTTTTTTTTGTTTCACTATGTTACTATTTATTTCATATAAAAGTTCGGTCAAATATGAAACATTAATCTTGACCTGCTATATGTTCTTTTTTGTTCGGGTACCTCAATCGTGAAGATGAACGTGGTGAATGTTTTATTGTTTCTTGTACTTGCAATACACAAGGATATGCGTTTGACGAGGCCTCAAGGGTGCAAATAAGACACCATCAAGTTGTTCCTAAAGCTTCGTCTAACGAAAAGCGACCACGATGTTGCACCAAATTTACTTAACTTTATGCAAAAGAGAGAAGGACCGTCCCCAGGAGATGGGAACGAAGTAGGGCCACATTTACTTAACTCTATACAAAAGAGAGAAGGACCATTCCCAGGCGATGGACACGAAGTAAGGTTAGATTTACTTAACTCTATTCAAAATAGAGAAGGACCGTCCCTAGATGATGGGCACGAAGATTTACTTAACTCTATTCAAAAGAAAGAAGGACCGTCCCCAGGCGATGATCACGAAGTAGGGCCATATTTACTTAACTCTATTCAAAAGAAAGAAGGACTGTCCCCAGGTGATGGGCATGAAGATTTACTTAACTCTATTCAAAAGAAAGAAGGACCGTCCCCAGGTGATGATCACGAAGTAGGGCCATATTTACTTAACTCTATTCAAAAGAAAGAAGGACCGTCTCTAGGCGATAATCATGAAGTAGGGCCATATTTACTTAACTCTATTATGACCGTCTCCGGGCGATGGGCACAAAGTACGACCGGATTTACTTAACTCTATTCAAAAGAGAGAAGGACCGTCCTAAGGTGATAGCACGATGCAGAGCCGTATTTACTTAACTCTATACAAAAAAGAGAAAAATTGTCCCCAAGAGGCCATCGGCACGGCGTAGGGCTAGCACCTAGCTCTATACAAAATAATGATGGACCGTCCCCAGATATAGGGCATGACATAGGGCCATATTTACTTGGCTAATGCTAAATTCACGTTCTCCCATTTGTTTTGCTTATTTACTACTTTTCTTGTGCAATAAATAATAAATAATCAGTACAGTGTCTTTTGTTAACTATTTTATACAAGGATTCACACTAATAGTCTACTACAAGCAGCAATTGGAGTGTCGATGGCCTGTGTTTTGATGAGTTACTAAGAGTATCTCTGTTAAGCTTTCTAATTGCACTTGCAACTAATGTAATGCTACTTAGACAAAAAAAACAACATATATAGTTGCAATGGCTTGCTAAAATTGCAAGGCTTTGCAAAACTATTTGTTGGTAGGGACGGATCCAGAACATTTTTCAACGGTGAAACCATATAATTAAGGTTTTATTGATTTCAAGATATTTACATTTTTTAATTTTTTGGTTGCTTTCGAGGAAATTTTAAAATTTCTTTTTGTTGATTTCGATGGGCTTTTTGTTAAATTGAGAGAAAATTTTGAGTTTTTTGATTGATTTCAAGAGAATTTTTTTTGGGTTTTGGTTGGTTTCGAGAGACGTTTTTGGTTGATTTCGAGAGAATTTTTCGTTTTTTTGATTGATTTCGAGAGAATTTTTCGTTTTTTTTGATTGATTTCGAGAGAATTTTTAAGTTGCATTTACAATATAAAATTAGTTTATAAAATAACTGTAGTATTATTATGGGTTAAGTACACCAAGATGTATCCAAGTTGTCACGTTTTATCATTTTATGTACTGAACTTGAAAACTTATCATATAATGTGCTGAACCTGCTAAACTTTCCGCATCAGCATGAATTTAATTTTAAAAAAATTACCAGCTAAGGGCTGAGCAAGTAAACGAATAAATACAATGAAAAGTTTAGCAAGTTCGGTACATTATATGTAAGTTTTCAAGTTCAGTACATACAATGATAAAACGTGACAACTTGGATACATTTTGGTATACTTAACCCTATTATTATATGTTAAAAAAACCAAAAAAAAAAATCGGTCCTACGAAAGCCCGGTTACTTACAACCGGTTAAATAGTCAAGAGATCGGTTATGGTAATTTTCTCATAAGCCCAGTCTGACTCGAGCCTAGTTAAAGAAAACCCGAACCTAAAAAACACCGTTGAGGCCTGATTAAGGCCCATCCAAGCTCGATATTCGGCCATATCTAATTATCTATAGTCCAGTACAGTAGTACCAGAAATATAATCAAAATCATGTTGTAAGAAGAAGGGACTTATAATTGGGCTGGACCGGGTCAGAAGGAGCTCGGACTTTGGAGACGAAAAGGAGACGTTTGCAGAAATCAGCATGCGGATCTCGGAAGACATCCTTGTCGGGACTAGATTTGGACCAAACCCCTGTTTTTTACTGCTTTACTCCCTTTTCTACTCTTTACTGTTATTTGATTTATTTCAATTTTCTGATCCAAACAAGTTGAATCAAGATTCAAGCAGTCTGAAGCGTATCAGTCGCATCACTACTTCATTGCAATCTTGATAGGTAACCAACTTCAACAATTCGTTTATTCAAATGGATCTCTACTTTGTTTCGCTTTTAGTTAACACTTCAAACTAATCCATTCATGCCCACCACCTGTTTGTTTATATTCCTCTTCATTGAATAGATCATGTAAACTTGTTTTCAATCTGTGTTTTCACTTTTAAATCGATGGGTTTCAAGAAAATGGGTTTGCCTATAGCTCGATTTGGTCGGCAAGCGAAACGGTCATATGGGTTTTTCATAAAGTTCGCATCGGTGGCAGTCTTGGGATTGTGTTTTGTGTTTGTTTGGTATATGTTTTCACCTTCAGCTTCTTCTCTCACATCTCAAAGAAGCACTTTTGGTGAAATGGCTGAACCCATTTCAGAAAGGGGGCAAATAAGAAAGAGCAAACCTTCTGTTGTTCCAATCCAGAATAAGCCCGATTCGAATTGGGGAAAGATGGAGGAGAAGAAAGGGGTTAATGGGTCATTAAAATTAGATGATGTTGATAGACCCAAAGGGAATAAGAAAGAAGAAAAGGGTGTGAAGATAGTTAAAGTTGGTGAGAATGATGAGAAAACAAATGGATGAGAATCGATCTGAGGCTGAAGATTCCGAAAATGGGAAAGAAAGTGAAGTGGAAGGAGAAAGTGAAGAAGGGAAAGAAGAAGAAAAAGAAGAAGAAGAAAACACAAACAATGGTGATTTAGTTGGTACAGAAGTTGATGTAGATGAGGATATCGAAATAAAGGCGAAAAGGGGGAAGAAGCGGAAGTTTAAAGGTCCGTTATTTGATCCAAAGGCCGAGTACGGATGGAAAATGTGTAGTACAAGGAGTAAACATAACTACATTCCTTGTATCGACATTGAAGCCACGTCAAAACGAATGAAAAGTTATCGTCATCATGAGAGAAGCTGTCCCAAGAATCCGTTAATGTGCCTTGTTCCTCTTCCACTTGAGGGATATCGTACACCAGTTAGCTGGCCAGAGAGTAAAGAGAAGGTAAGTTTACACGATACACAATTAAGGTTAAGGTTTTTCTAATGACTTTCTGTTTTCATTAGTTATGTGATGAAATAGTTATGAATCCTTGCAGATATGGTATAAGAATGTGGCACATCCAAAACTAGCTCAATATGTTAAAACACAAAATTGGGTGGTGGAATCGGGTGAATATCTCACTTTCCCACAAAACCAATCTGAACTGACAAGTGGAATTGCTCATTATCTTGAATCCATTGAAGAGGTAAGTACTTCAAATTTTCTCTTTTATGAACTCTTGCTAGATATCAACTATCCTCCAATACTAGCATTTAGGCTTGTAAACGAACCGAACGTTCATGAACCATTCGTGATTTTGTTCGACGGAAAGTTCGTTTATGTTCGTTCGTTTAATAAATGAACGAACAAAAACAAGATTTTCCGTTCGTTTAAATAAACGAACGAACATGAACAACATCCTCGTTCGTTCAATTATGTTCGTGAACGTTCGGTTATGTTCGTTCGTTTATGTTCGTGAACCGTTCGTTCGATTACATTCGTGAACTGTTCTTTTATGTTTGTTCGTTTATATTAGTATATATAATTATTTTTTTATTAATTAATTTAATTATTTAACTATGTTTCAAATAAAGTTAAAAAAAATACTACACAACCCCTCTTCTCTCGAATAAAAAACTTTTGGATGTTAATCAAGAATATGTAGGATTTTCTGTTTGTTCATGTTTGTTTGTTAATTTTCGTTCGTTTATTTTCGTTTGTGTTCGTTTACGTTCGTGAACCGTTTGTTTACGCTTGTTTAAGAGTTTAATGAACGAACACAAACGAACACGAACATCCTCATGTGCTAAATGAACGGACACAAACATGATTTTTCGTTAGGTTAAGCATTCGTGTTCGTGTTCGTTTAAACTTAAACAAATGAACATGAACAGGCCCCGTTCGTGTTCGTTCGGTTCGTTTACAGGCCTACTAGTAGCATTGTTATTCACTCCAAGGGTCAACTTCAGGAGAAATTTGCAAAAAATGAAAAACTGAGGAACACCCTAGTAACTGTTAATCTGGGCAGTATGCACATGTGCTTACAAGTAATTTGTAACATGCACATGTGCATAAAACCGAAAATCAACTTCAGTTACTTGTATGCACATGTGCATATTGTCGAGATGAATGGTTACCATGGCGTTCCTCATTTATCTTTTTTTTGGGGGTTTTCCCCTGAACCTCCCTCTTCACTCCAAAACCCAAAATGTGGTGTACTTTATCCCATGAAATTAGTTGGTCTGCAAACATTTTAGGAATTCATGATTGTATCACTAAATTCTTAAAAGATTATCTTTTTAATCGTTTCCATGGTGCATATTTGATACTTCTCTCATTTTCCTTCACTCGGTATTGACTGAACGAATAGACGGTACCGGATATTGAATGGGGAAAGAATATTCGCACGATACTGGACATTGGATGTATCGATTCAAGCCTCGGAGCATTCCTTTCTGACAAGAACGTATTTACGCTTACGCTAGGCTTAAAGGATGACCTTGTGGATCTCGCTCAGGTTGCCCTTGAGCGTGGTTTTCCTGCCATCGTTAGCCCTTTTGGAACTCGAAAGCTACCTTTCCCAAGTGGTACTTTTGATACCATACATTGTGGAGAATGTCAAATTCATTGGCAATCTAATGGTTCGTCTTATGTTATTTTCAGCATATTTGTTCAGATTTTCCCCCTACTTTGATCAAATTATGGCTTGTGGTTCTTCTATAATTGGCAATATATCGCTATCTTATTCATTTGCTTGCTTTTTTTTAATAACTAATAGGTGGCAAGCTGCTTATAGAGATGAATAGAATCTTAAGGCCTGCTGGTTACCTCATTATGTCAAGTAAACATGATAGCATTGAAGATGATGAAGGTTTAATTCTTCTTTTGTACCAAATTCATTGAACATAAAGTTAAATCTTTTGGTTTCTTTTGATTTTCGGCTTTAAAGAGGTGATATTATTTCACCTATTTGGATATGCATTGTCGTGTAACATGTTTTTAAGGGAAACATACATCAAAATGCAATGAAGTTTGTCTTAATTCCTATTTAGTTTGAAAAGTTTTTAGAAGTTCCTATTTGATATAGCAACGTTTCAACTATCGTATTTTTACCCATTTCACCACTAACCTGCTGATCTCTTGTAATGTCTGATGACATGGATGCCAAGTTTATCTCCCATGTCGTCTTAAACATTTCCTAACAAGGTATCCATGTCATCAGATGTTACAAAATTAGCATGTTACCGGTCAAAATGAGTACAACATAGAATATTTTGGAACTTTATTACTATCAATTGAGAAAAAAGTTATCCGTGACGCTATACAACAAAATGTTGTTGCTTTTTGTGCTATTTTAATTATTATCGTCTTCTTACTGGATATGCTTTCTGTCGTGCAGCTATGTCAAAATTGACCGCATCAGTTGGTTGGAACGTTTTGGCTCATAAAACTGATGATGTCAGTGACATCGGTATTAGAATATACCAGAAACCAGAATCAAATGAAATATACGCGTTAAGAAGGAAGCAGGTTCCTCCTATGTGCAACGACAACGAGAATGCCGATGCTGCTTGGTAAGCTTGTATAACCTCGTTAATGACAATATTACCCTTCCCCGTTTATTTTTCTTGGTATGGATTTACACGTAAAATTGTGCGTTACAAAGTCACGTTTAAACCGCAATGTGTAGTTCTATTATCACAAATCTCAATTTTCAACTTTTACCCATAAATGGTTGAATTTTTTAATGGATCAGGTATGTTCCTATAAGTTCATGTTTGCATCGTATTCCTTCTGCCATTGAAGAAAGAGGGACGGAGTGGCCTGAGGAATGGCCCAAGAGGCTTCAGACATTCCCTGATTGGATGAACAATAGAGATAAGTTGGTTTCAGACACCGAACACTGGAAATCTATTTTCGAAAAGTCTTACTTAACTGGAATGGGTATCAACTGGTCAACTATTCGGAATGTTATGGACATGCATGCCATTTATGGAAGGTAATTACTATTCCCATCCGTCCAAAATAAGTGTCCACATTTGTATTTAGTGTGTTCCAAAATACTCCTTCTGTCCTAAAATAAGTGTCTACTTATCTATTTTAGTTTATCTCATGTACCTTCAAAAGTATCAAAATTAAGGGTCTACGGTTCAATTCTACCCGTAATTATGAGATGAATTATTAAGGGTAAAATGGCTATTTAGTTAATCAAAAAGTGTAATAATTACACCATTCTAAGTTGTGGGGCCTTTTCATTTTGGGCGTTTATTTTGGGACGTTGGGACTGATTGTCAACTTTAATAAGTAAGTGTCCACTTTCCAATTCTGCCTTTGATTACGAGAAGAGAAATTCATTACTCTCTTTGTTATTAAAGGTAAAATTGTCATTTAGTTGTTTAAAAAGTGTAATTATTACACATTTCTAAAATTGTGTGCCTTTTTCGTTCTGGACTTTTATTTGTGGATGGAGGTAGTAAATGTCTTAGTTTTTTTTTTTTTTTTTTACATTTCATCATTTCTAATTATGTGTTTACTCCCTCCATTTGAAGAGAATGAATGAGCTATTTTTTACTTAAAATCAAGCCTTTCATGTCAATTGGAAGTTGAAAGTTAGTCGGCTTGACCTCAAAATTCTGACTCTTTATTATGATTTGTTAATTTTGTGTGTGCATTACAGTTTTGCAGCTGCTCTGTTGCAAGAGAAGGTTTGGGTGATGAATGTGGTGCCAGTTTATGCAGCCGACACACTTCCCATAATCTTTGAGCGAGGCCTCGTTGGAATCTATCACGATTGGTGTGAACCCTTTGGTACTTATCCAAGATCGTATGATCTTTTGCATGCTGATCATCTCTTCTCGAGGCTTAAGAACAGGTTCCATTTTTTTTAATCTCATCATGCTTTTTAACGTCACGACTTATGGTTGAATCTTTCACCTCTACTATTTCATTATGAACGATGCTTTGAAGAAAGCTCAAATTGACTTTTTTGACATATTGCTGATATGAGGGAACCATAAATATTTTGACAACCAATTATTCATTGATAATCAATATGTATACTATATACATGAATATTACTTATCCAGAGGAGGTTCAAAAGAGATCAGTAACTAAATAAAAGAATAAAAAACGACCAAATTACATAACGGTCAACATAAGGGTGTGCGGGCGATGTGGCCCACGATCTCAGTTCACGACCAAAGCCACGTGAATCACATGTGATTTTACACATAATTTTAGAGTAAAATCACATGTGATCCGACCGTTTTCTTACTCTCTTATTTAGTTATTGTTCTCGTATGAAGCTGACTCTATTCATCCATTAACGAGTATTCATAATGAATAACTGGTTCTCATGGTTCTCAAAATACTTTTAAGTCATTAAGAGCATAATCTTTTAGTACTTAAGTTCACAGATGATGATGGAATATAAATTTACTTGTGTTTGCAGGTGTAAGCAAGCGGTAAGCATAGTGGTTGAGATGGATCGCTTATTAAGACCTGGCGGTTGGGCAATCATACGTGACAAAGGACATATACTTAAATCGTTAGAAACAATATTTAAAAGTTTACACTGGGAGATCCGTATGGCGTTTGTGCAGGACAAGGAGGGGATTTTATGCGTCCAAAAGACCAATTGGCGACCTTGAATGCAGATGTTGGTACGCGATTAACACGAACCCATTCAGTAATTTTAAGCAGATTTTTCTGATTATTTGAGTGAAGGTTTTGATGAAATAGTAATAGGATTGTTGTAGTTTGTTTATGGCAAGTGTAAATGTCTGAGGTGTGTTATTTGAAAGTTAACACAAGAATTGAAATACCCCTAGTGTTTGGATTGGGGGAAGTAGATTAAACCTCATTGTAACCTGTGCAGGCTACTTTTTGAGCACCATTTTTTTGTTCTTTCTGTATCATTTGATGCCAAGAGTTTCATGTGTTCTCATGAGTTTGTTTTAATTGTCTTTAATAGAGCATATCAAATGGATTCTTTAAAATAGCAAAAATAAAGATGTTTATTTTTTTGTTTTAGCAGATTTTATATGTTATTACTTAAATTAGAAATATAGAATTAAAAGTTGAAATCTTTAATAAATTGTTCTGTCTAAAATTGTTTTAAACAATCAAATTATTTTAATTATTTTGGACAATTTTGGATAGAACCACTTTTTTTAAACAATTTTGAAATCTTATAAAAACCTCATGAATAACATTAGGAAGAACCACCGTTATGGATAAGGGAATTCATTTGATTGTTTTAGGCAACTTACCTGCATTCAAGGTTCTAAATGACGTGAGGCGTGGCGTAACGGCGAGATCAAGCCTTAAGCCTTATGAGTTATGGCGAGACCATGGCGTTTTTCATGACGTGCCCTAAGGCGGCATACACATACACTCGTACTTGTATATGTCAGTGTTTTGAATAATATCATAGAACAAGTTAAATTCATAACAAGTAATAAAACTAAAAACATAAAGAATAACCATTGATACAAAGTATATTAAGCTTATAAAAATGATATTATGGGTGCAAAATCGGGATTAAATGTCTTGAATCCCTACTCATTACTTTCTTCAATTTTCAAAGAATTCATGTTCAACTCTCCATGTACGGGAATGAGATTAAGTATTTATGTATTTAAGGTTTTAGTTTTAATGTTTATTTAAGTTTTAAGTCTCGTACATAGTTACCATTTATCCTGTAAGTTATATATAAAGGTAACCGCAAGACTTACAAAATAACACGTCGTAACGTGCCATAACGCGTTACAGGCAAGCCAAGCCTTAGAGTGGAGCCATAGGGGTTAACGTGGCAGCGACCCCAAGCCTTGACGCCATAACGCGCCATAACGAAGCCATAACGAGTTATTTAGAACCATGCCTGCATTTAATACCCTCAAAAACTTCTAAAGAAACTTTCAACTTAAAAGGTTTTGTTTTGGTAGCCAATAACTTAAAAAACTTTTCTCCTTATGATTGATTTTCAAAGAATGCTCTTAATTTCAAGATTTTAGTTCCTTTTATGTTTTTTCAATATTAAAAGATTTGTTACCACAAAAAAATTTTCTAAAAGTTTTAGTTCTCTATTTTAATGAATCAATCAATATCAATTGGTAAGAGCATCTTTTAATTATATGGCAAAAAGTTTGATTTACTAGTAATAATATTCTAACCTCCGATAAAACTATAAACTTTTGCCGATGAAAGAGAGAGAAAGAGAAGAACATGGCATATTTTTGTAACTATTTACATTGCAAATGAATTGGGCCTACGGTTTTCTCACGTTTTAGGTTATAAAATTAATTTTTAAATACAATAACTTAAATCTTAGAGCTAATTACATTTTTGGTCCCTGTGGTTTGGGCGTTTTAACAGTTTGGTCCCTAAAACAAAATATCTATGGATTTCGTTCTTGTGGTTTGCATTTCATAACGATCTTGGTCCCTAAGTTTAACACCGTTTAAAAGTGAGCCGTTAGCCCCATCATGTGCACGGCACATGATGGGCATTTTAGTCATTTCACATATTTTTTTAATTTTCATTTAAATAACAGGGACCAAATATGCAATTCTCACTAAATTCAATAAAGAACTTAAAAAAAATTAAAAAATAAAACAATAAAAACAAAATAATCTGATTCATTTTACCCCCTCCCCCTTCGTCTCCACTCTCTAAGAGTCCAGAACCCTAATTCTTTAACACCACCATCCACCCCACCACCATCTACCTTCACCGCCACCCCACCACCTTTACTGCCGCCCTACCACCATCTCGCCACCACCGCCTTGTTCCATCGCTGCCACCCCGCCACCGCATGCTTCAATCGCCGCCACCCCCACCACCGCCTGCTTCAATCGTCACCACCCCCGCCACCCCTGCTTCCATCGCCGCCACCCCCGCCATCGCCTGCTTCAATCGCCACCACTCCCGCCGTTCATTGCACCAATCAACCACCTCCACCACGTTTTCAAAAAACCCCTAAATTGATTTCAGATCTACAAAAACCCTAACCACCATCTCGATTTAGATTTGCAGAACCCCTAAGTTGATTCCAGATCTGAGTAGTGGACGTCGTGGTGGTTGTGTGCAAGCGATGGTGGTGGTCAATGGTGTAGACAGTGGTGAATGGTGGAAGCGGTGGTGGGTGTGTAGAGGAGGCGATGGTGGTGGTGAATGGTGGTGGTCAATGGTGTAGACTGTGTGCAAGTAGTGGTGGTGGTGAACGGTGGCAGGTGGGTGGCTGTTGTTGCTGGTGGTGGTGGTGAATGGTGGCAGGTGGGTGGCTGTTGCTGGTGGTGAATGGTGGCAGGTGGGTGGCTGTTGCTGGTGGTGAATGGTGGCAGGTGGGTGGCTGTTGTTGGTGGTGGTGGTAGATTGGTGGTGGTGGTTGGTGATAGATGGTAGTATGCGATGGTGGTGGTGGGTGGTGATAGGTGGTAGTAGGCGGCGGTGGTTGATGTTGGTGGTGTTAGGTGGTAATAGGTGGTGGTTGATGTTGGTGGTGTTGGGTGGTAATAGGTGGTGGTTATGGGGATATGAATCTTTGAAGGTATCAAATGGGGATGATGGGTATGATGATGATGATGATGGTGGTGGTGGTGGTAGGTAGGTAGGTAGGTACTTAGTCTCTAAGATTTTTAATAAAAATAGTATAAATAACATATTTGGTCCCTGTTATTTATATGAAAATTATAAAAATAAGTGAAATGACTAAAATGCCCATCATGTGCCGTGCACATGATGGGGCTAACGACTCACTTTTGAACGGTGTTAAATTTAGGGACCCAAATCGTTATGAAATGCAAACCACAAGGACGAAATCCATATATATTTTGTTTTAGGGACCCAAACTATTAAAACGCCCAAACCACAGGGACTAAAAATGTAATTAGCTCTAAATCTTAAATATTTTTTTAATACAAATGAGTGAAGACCACTAATTTGGTATTTTTAAAAATTTATATATAATTGGAATTGAACCTTTTTTAGTGTTAGAAGGGCTTACCAATTTTAGTTTTTTTTTTTTTTTTTTTTTTTTTTTTTTTGTAGTGGTTGAAGTTGGTCTAAAGAAATGCATTGATCACTTGGCCTAACGTACCGCCCTCGAGTGAAGGCTCGGGTAAACTGGGTATGCAATGCATGTGGGTACTGCCCCTTAAATTTAACAGGCGGGTTGTTGGCTTCAGGTGTCTACACTTGAATGCAAACACCCTCTCTTTCTCTCTCTCTCTCTTTCTCTCTCTCTCTCTCTCTCTTTCTCTATGTTCTTTCTCTTTCTCTCTCTTATATATATATATATATACACACACGTGAGACCAAACTGTTTCCATGAGACCGACATTTTTTACATGAAACTTCACAACAATACACTGTCAAGGTAAAAAAAACTGAACATTCATAATAAAAACACTGTAAATGTTACGTTCATGGTGTTTTTTGATGTGAATGTTCGATTTCTTTTACCTTTACAACATTTTCGCTGTGAAGGTTCGGATTATTATTTTTTACCTTCACAGAATTTTCGCTATGAAGGTTTCGTTTTTTACCTTGTTTTGGATTTTTTTTCCTCGATAGTGTTTTTTAGTCTGAATATTCGAATTTTATTTACCTTCACGATGTTTTGTTGTGAAATTTGATGCGTAAAGTCTAGGTATGTATTATATATATGGTCAGGTTCAAATGTGAACCACTTTTTCATTGCGAACGTGAGGACAACTGAGAGCACACCACGTGGCCTATGTAGTCTGAATAATCATGTATTATGCATAACACAACACTCAGTATTATGCAAACTACATAACACTGAATGTTGTGTTATGCAGTATGCATAATACTGAGTCATTTGTTATGCAGCTTGCATAATACATGATTATTCAGACTGCATATGCCACGTGGCACGCTCTCAGTTGTCCTCACGTTTGCAATGAAAATTCAGTTTGCATCCGAACTCTCGTCTCTCTCTCTCTATATATAGAGAGAGAGAAAAGTTCAAATGTGAACCCGTATTTCATTGTGAACGTGATGACCACTAAAATTGCGTCACGTGGCAATATTCACTCTGAATATCATGCGTTATTCAGAGTGAATGAAGATGCCTAAGCTTTATTCACTTTGAATAATGCATGATATTCAAAGTGAATATTGCCACGTGACGCGATTTTAGTGGTCCTCACGTTCACAATGAAAGATAAGTTTACATTTGAACCTAACCCTATATATATATATATTAAAATAAAAAAAAGTGGGCTAAAGATTAAAGTAGTCGTACTCCACTTCAAGGTAAATTGAGCAGGAAAGAAGAGACTAATGTGGCGTTGAAATGACACTCAAATAAAGAGGATAATTTGAATAGCGATACTCATGGTCTTATTAAATATTGCAAATTTGAGTCAAACAAGTTAACGGATAGCAATTACGATTGTTTCATTCTAATCTTTGTAATTATAATCATACAATAAATCATTTTTTCTCTAAAAAAACTTTATCAATTTGTATATTTTGTTTTGTTTAGATTTTCTAACTCAAGAGAACCCCCATCCTCTTTTAAATCAATTATTTTTGGCAATAATATGACTATGGCACATTACCGATGTATCTTAAAACACAATAATATGACCATGAGAATTATAAGGGCTGCGTAAATCTGGTTATACAGGTCATTTTTTATCTTATCCTTTAGCAAACTCTTGTCAAAAGATTCTAATTCCCTATTCTTGAAAGATGCCGTGTTGGGTGGGAGTTTTAAGCTTATGGACCTGTATCCCCGTCTTTACACCTAACACGGGCAAAGGAAAGGAAAATCATAAAGTGGTGGAGAACTTGGTAAAACAATACCATGATTCCATCACTCGTAGAAAGGATCCTGAGCCAATCTCCAAAGTTAAAGTCAAAAAGGAAAATGGCATCATCTGGATGGCCATTCAGAGAGGAAACAACTTCTCAGAAACCTTCAACCTTTTGGCCCTAAAAAACTTCGGAGTCACTGAATGGAATGAGATTCTTTTCTTGTTGGAAGATAACACCTCAAACCCAGCTTACAATTAAATCATGGAGTTCTTTTACAAACTCTATGATAATCTGGAAAAAATCAGGAGAGACTACAACATTAGCTACTCCGATGAAAAAAAAAGAATATCATCTCTTCCTTGAGAAAGCCAAGAAAAAAAATGCCATCGCCAAGACAGCCAAATCCAGCCTACATTTTCATAATCATGTCTGCAAAAGGGATGGTACCAAGATTGGACAACGTGGACTTATCCCTTCCAGATTCTAAAGAGGGTCAGGTGGCCGAAGTGATCTCCACTCCGAAGCAGGGGATGTTTTTCGATGATGCTAGTGGCAAGAGGCGCTTCTTCCGAGCAAATCAGATTAAAAAGGCCAACATTCTTCTTCTGAAAGGCCTTATAGAAATCTGCCCTTCAAAGTCATACCTCTTCAAAGCCATGCTTGCATGAGTCAAAGAGTTGGAACCAGACTATGAAGCTCTCTTCCCGGAAAACATGAAGTAACTTATGTGTGTACTTTATCTTTCTATCCAGTACTTTTGTAATCTCACCAATGTACTCTTAATCGATGAAATTAAAAGTATTTCTTAGTGATTCCATTTTGTTGTAAATATTGTATATTGTAGTTGTAAATATTTCCTTTAAAGTCAAGAAAAAAAAGACAAAAAGAACCCAAAAAGAAAATTACGGGTCATCTCTTATACAAAAGTCAAGAAAAAGAAAAAGACAAAAAGAACCCAAAAAGAGTAAATATGGGTCATCTCGTTTACGAAGTTAGTTTACAAACTATGTGTTGGATCACATCCTCAAATAGGGGGAGATTGTTGGAGCACTTCATTTGAAGATGTCATCCGATATCGTTCTATTCTTATTATTGTAAAACTAACATCTCAGGTCTCAATAACATCAATTGTTCAAAGAAGAATTGATATCAACTCAACTCATCAATGAAGTGGATCAAAGATGAATTTGGCTAAGTGTCTAAGAGTTATGGCACATCCTTCCTAATGTGCCTTCCGAAAGTGGCCTTCCGAATGTGGCCTTCCGGAAGAGGCCCTCCGAGTGCCTTTCGAAAGAGGCCCTCCGAGTGCCGTTCGGAAGAAGATTTCAAATGTTATCCCTTTGTGCAACAGCTACTTCTCTTTACTTATGTAAGACTTTTGAATGGACTTTGTATATGTGCCAACGGACAAAGGAAAGTCATGTCCTTAGATCCTAAATATCTTTTGACAAAGACATTCTTCCTTGATCAGATAATCTAGTATGCTATAGATAGCTGTCTGAAGACTTGTCTGAAAATAGCCAGTATCATATTAATACAAAATATTCACAAAGATTGTCTACCTGCAAAAAGGAGTCAAGAGGAGTTGACTCTGCTGCTCACCGCTTAAGGATCTTTCGCATGTTGAAGATATGTCACATCCACTTGAATATAAAATATTCACAATGGATTGTATACATGTAGAAAGGAGTCGGAAGGATTTGACTTGGCTACAATACCGCTTATAGATCCTCTCATGTAGCAAGTCAAGAGGTTACAAGTGTCATGCATTCAATGCATGTGGGACTATAAATATCAGCTCACCCTATCAGTCTTCCTTACGTATTCACAATCTTAGAATTAGAGCAATAACAATCAGAGAGAACGAGTGCATCCACCATCTTCAAGTTCATAGTTGATACTAACTGTTCCAAAGTGTGTTCTTGCTGTTCTTGGTGATCTTTGTGTTACTTAGTGTCTAAGTGTTTTTAATTGTTCAAGTAGCTTTAAGTTATTTGTTTTCCGCAACAATCAATCTTTGTGAACTCTATGTAATTCTTAGTTGAAGTTTTTCAATACAAAGAATTTAAAAAGTATATCTCTGTGTTATTTTTTACTGTATTGTATTCAACCCCCCTTCTATAATACCCTGATAGCCAAGTCTATCTCTTTGTGAGATCTAACAAATATCTTTGTATTGAGTCTTCGTGGTTTGCATTTTTATAACAAGTTAGGTCCCTAAACTAATTTTGTTTGATTTATCTCCGTTAAACCCCCCATGTGCATGGCACATGATGGGTATTATGGTCTTTTAGCTTATTTTTTATTTTCAATTAAAATCACAAGGATTAAAATTGTAGTTTACTTATTATATTAACAAAAAATAAAAAATAACATTTCAATTTAGTAATACAGGGTTAGGTTCATGTGAGACCAAGCTTTTTTCATGAGACCGGTGAGACCAACACTTTTTACATGAAACTTCACAACAAACACTGTGAAAGTTAAAAAAATTCGAACATTCATTGTGAAAACATACTAAAAAACACTATCGAGAAATATTTTTTTCCAAAACAAGGTAAAAAAGACGAAACCTTCACAGCTCAAAAAAACTGTGAAGGTAACAAATAAATAATTTGAATCTTCACAACAAAAATGTTGTGAGGGTAAAAGAAATCGAACCTTCACATAAAAAAAACCTTGAACATAACATTTATAGTGTTTTTCGATGAATGTTCGATTTTTTTAAACCTTCACAGTGTTTTGCTATGAATTTCATGTAAAAAGTGTTGGTCTCACGGAAACAACTTAGTCTTACCTGAACCTAAGTCTTGTAATACATATGTATGAATATATGCATATATATGCACACATACCGTCCTCTCTGGCGAAACTACTATCGTTCGTCTGAGATAACCACTGAGATCATTGTTGTTTGAGACCACTCATCCGAAACCAAACCGCCTCTTCCCCTTCTTCTTCTTCTCCCTCCTCTCGGTGAACCCCTTCCGGTGTCTTCATCTCCTCTATCATCTATGTTTGAGTTCTTCACCATATATACCTTTGTTTCTATACACCCACCACCACCACACCCACCAGCTTGATCAAGAAAAACCCTAAAAAAATTGGGGGAAAAGGTGAAAAAAGCCTATGTTTTCATGGACCACTATCACACCAGTCGTATAGGGTGGATTTTCCATGGACCACCGTAGACCGGTGGTTGTAGCTCTCTCTTATTTTTGTAATTAAATACAAAATCAAAGAGGTTGCTTAATGGTCAACACAATTTCACTAACTGGGATTTGGAAGAGATATATAATATGTGTGTGTGTGTATATGCCATTGTCTTTTTGAGTGAGGGTAACAACGCCTTCATAGGGGTCGATTTTGAGAACCCCTCCCTCTATTGTTGTTGTGTCTTCTTCACTTCCCATTCTGGACCGGAGAGAACGCGATTGGAGGTTGTCAACAACGTTAATTGTTGCGGAATCGATTGATGCTGATGTCATAAGTAAGTGAAACCAAACTAGAAACCCCCAAAAATCGAATTCAAAAGCACTAAGATTAAAATTGGGCGTTCAATTTAGACAGAAACTGTTAATTCTAGAGATAGTGTATGTGTGTGTGTGTGTTTTGTGAATTGAATGTGGTGGTAATTTGGGAGGGTTGGGGCCGAAGTAGGTAGTTGTAGAAAGAAGGGTTGGTGTGGTGGAAGATGAAGTTGCAAGAGTTTACATGATTAGTCTTTATGGTTTTAACAAAAAATAAGAAAAAGAGTAAAATGACTAAAATATCCCTTTAAATAATATATTTAACAGGAAATTTTAACAGAGTTAGAAGTCAAGGTCCCAATACGTTATAAATTCAACGTACAAGGACTTAACCCATAGATATTTTATTTTAGGGATCTAGAGTGTTAAAACTCATATTAATTATATGTATTTATGTTTGTTTTGGTAAATTTTTGAGAAATAAGAAAAGCACTCCAAATTAAGTGAATTCCTTAAAACTTAATGTGAAAGAGAGCAATTAGTTTCTTTCTTCTTTCCACCAATGAAATTGATTTATTATTACTTTATATAATTAAAAAAAGGTGTATTAGGATTATAGAGTAATATAATATCTTAATATTAAAACTAATATTGAAATATTCACAATAACTTTTTTTGTTGAAACTGAGTATAATCTTTTAAGATTTTAACTTTTGATTAATTATTTTAGTTAGATTGTTAAAAAATATGGTAGACGTCATCCTCTGAGGTATTCCTACTATACCGTGTCTCACGATCATCATGAGAGAGGTAAATCAACGCAAATTCTATCAAGAAAGGCAACGAATTATACAAGAATGTTATGTGTAGACTAGAAGTGCACAAGGACTACTTTGTTATATGATAATAGGTGAGGGGGCTAAGTGTACTTATTCTAAATTTAATGTGATGCAACTTGCAAGTCATGGTCAACTTCTAGTTAGGGTGCGAATAAAAAAGGGAATGGATCAAATAAAGTCATTAAAAATAAACATAAATAGTCCCCTTTTATCCACCTTTATCCAAACCAAAATAATGCAATCAGTATCAAATGACATCTACTCAAATTCAAACTTTTTTAATTTATATAAAAAAAAATCACGTTTTATATTAAATCCTGTAGTTTATAAATTAGTTAAACCTTTAAAAAACAAAAACATAAATATAAGTTGATCTTAACATATACATATTTGTACGTTTTTATTTTTAAACGTCTTGAAAATTTATCAAATTCATATTTATATAGATGGTTAATAGTTAATTAGATGTTGTAAAT
>CM058040.1:82169707-82227007 GCA_030169165.1 Centaurea solstitialis | reverse complement strand
TCTCGACAATATGCACATGTGCATACAAGTAACTGAAGTTGATTTTCGGTTTTATGCACATGTGCATGTTACAAATTACTTGTAAGCACATGTGCATACTGCCCAGATTAACAGTTACTAGGGTGTTCCTCAGTTTTTCATTTTTTGCAAATTTCTCCTGAAGTTGACCCTTGGAGTGAATAACAATGCTACTAGTAGGCCTGTAAACGAACCGAACGAACACGAACGGGGCCTGTTCATGTTCATTTGTTTAAGTTTAAACGAACACAAACACGAACGCTTAACCTAACGAAAAATCATGTTCGTGTCCGTTCATTTAGCACATGAGGATGTTCGTGTTCGTTTGTGTTCGTTCATTAAACTCTTAAACGAGTGTAAACAAACGGTTCACGAACGTAAACGAACACAAACGAAAATAAACGAACGAACATTAACAAACAAACATGAACAAACAGAAAATCCTACATATTCTTGATTAACATCCAAAAGTTTTTTATTCGAGAGAAGAGGGGTTGTGTAGTATTTTTTTTAACTTTATTTGAAACATAGTTAAATAATTAAATTAATTAATAAAAAAATAATTATATATACTAATATAAACGAACAAACATAAAAGAACAGTTCACGAATGTAATCGAAGGAACGGTTCACGAACATAACCCAACGTTCACGAACATAATTGAACGAACGAGGATGTTGTTCATGTTCGTTCGTTTATTTAAACGAACGGAAAATCTTGTTTTTGTTCGTTCATTTATTAAACGAACGAACATAAACGAACTTTCCGTCGAACAAAATCACGAATGGTTCATGAACGTTCGGTTCGTTTACAAGCCTAAATGCTAGTATTGGAGGATAGTTGATATCTAGCAAGAGTTCATAAAAGAGAAAATTTGAAGTACTTACCTCTTCAATGGATTCAAGATAATGAGCAATTCCACCTGTCAGTTCAGATTGGTTTTGTGGGAAAGTGAGATATTCACCCGATTCCACCACCCAATTTTGTGTTTTAACATATTGAGCTAGTTTTGGATGTGCCACATTCTTATACCATATCTGCAATGATTCATAACTATTTCATCACATAACTAACGAAAACAGAAAGTCATTAGAAAAACCTTAACCTTAATTGTGTATCGTGTAAACTTACCTTCTCTTTACTCTCTGGCCAGCTAACTGGTGTACGATATCCCTCAAGTGGAAGAGGAACAAGGCACATTAACGGATTCTTGGGACAGCTTCTCTCATGATGACGATAACTTTTCATTCGTTTTGACATGGCTTCAATGTCGATACAAGGAATGTAGTTATGTTTACTCCTTGTACTACACATTTTCCATCCGTACTCGGCCTTTGGATCAAATAACGGACCTTTAAACTTCCGCTTCTTCCCCCTTTTCGCCTTTATTTCGATATCCTCATCTACATCAACTTCTGTACCAACTAAATCACCATTGTTTGTGTTTTCTTCTTCTTCTTTTTCTTCTTCTTTCCCTTCTTCACTTTCTCCTTCCACTTCACTTTCTTTCCCATTTTCGGAATCTTCAGCCTCAGATCGATTCTCATCCATTTGTTTCTCATCATTCTCACCAACTTTAACTATCTTCACACCCTTTTCTTCTTTCTTATTCCCTTTGGGTCTATCAACATCATCTAATTTTAATGACCCATTAACCCCTTTCTTCTCCTCCATCTTTCCCCAATTCGAATCGGGCTTATTCTGGATTGGAACAACAGAAGGTTTGGTCTTTCTTATTTGCCCCCTTTCTGAAATGGGTTCAGCCATTTCACCAAAAGTGTTTCTTTGAGATGTGAGAGAAGAAGCTGAAGGTGAAAACATATACCAAACAAACACAAAACACAATCCCAAGACTGCCACCGATGCGAACTTTATGAAAAACCCATATGACCGTTTCGCTTGCCGACCAAATCGAGCTATAGGCAAACCCATTTTCTTGAAACCCATCGATTTAAAAGTGAAAACACAGATTGAAAACAAGTTTACATGATCTATTCAATGAAGAGGAATATAAACAAACAAACAAACAAACAAACAGGTGGTGGGCATGAATGGATTAGTCTGAAGTGTTAACTATAAACGAAATGATGTAGAGATCAAGAAGAAAACATCGATTTAAAAGGTAAAAACGGATGGAAAACCAGCTTTACACAATCGATTCGATGAAGAGGAATAAAAACAAACAGGTGGTGGGCATGAATGGATTAGTTTGAAGTGTTAACTATAAGCGAAACAAAGTAGAGATCCATTTGAATAAACGAATTGTTGAAGCTGGTTACCTATCGAATTGTTAACAAGATTGCAATGAAGTAGTGATGCGACTGATACGCTTCAGACTGCTTGAATCTTGATTCAACTTGTTTGGATCAGAAAATTGAAATAAATCAAATAACAGTAAAGAGTAGAGAAAAGGGAGTAAAGCAGTAAAAAACAGGGGTTTGGTCCAAGTCTAATCCCGACAAGGATGTCTTCCGAGATCCGCATGCTGATTTCTGCAAACGTCTCCTTTTCGTCTCCAAAGTCCGAGCTCCTTCTGACCCGGTCCAGCCCAAATTACAAGTCACTTCTTCTTACAACATGATTTTGATTATGTTTCTGGGTGCTACTTGACTATAGATATGGCCAAATACCGACTTTGGATGGGCTATGATCAGCCCTTAACAATGTTTTTTGGGCCCGGATTTTCTTTAACTAGTCTCGGGCCAGGCTGGGTTTATTAGAAATATACTATAACTAGTCTCTTGACTATTTAACCGGTTGTAAGTAACCGGGCTTTCGTAGGACCGAATTTTTTTTTTTTTTTGGTTTTTTTAACATATAATAATAGGGTTAAGTATACCAAAATGTATCCAGGTTGTTACGTTTTATCATTGTATGTACTGAACTTGAAAACTGTAAGGTCCAAACAATCAAACAACGAGATGAAAATGAAGAGAATCAAAGAGATGAAAATGCAAAGTTCTTGATTTTATTAATGAAAGCTTTCAAAACACCAAGAACACACACTAAAACACCTAGTCGACTCTCATAGGAAATGTTTTCACACCTTCCTTTCCAAACCCTAGACCTTATATATAGGTCCATTACACTAAAGCCCAAGCCCAAGCCCAATAAACTAATTAACTAATTAAAAGCTAATTAATCCCTCTCAAAGCTTCCTTAATAAAACTTTCTAATTAGGACAATTTGGTCCTAACAATCTCCCCCTAAAGTTTTATAAAGGAAGCATCTCTGATCTTCTCCCCCTAGCTTTCGTGAGAAAACCTTAGTGGCGTTCGGCTACATTTTGATCTCCAAGCTCCCCCTCGATTGTAGCTCTTCATCTTCGGTTTCAACTGAAAGACCAGATCCAATTTGCAATAACCGCGACTGATTGCACACACTACAGCTCAACCTGTAAATAACTCGACACGTCTGATAACCGCAGAATACAACAGCTTGAACCAGAGCATGTTGATTCATCCAACTATGTTGATCTCCCGCCCAGAAAAACAAAGGGATAGATGCATGTGTGAGTTACCGTGCAGATCAGCAAGAAAGATAAAGGTTCTGTCTTTAACCCCGTGTTGAATCAGGAATTCAGCATAAGAGCTTTAAATCTGATAAGCTCACAACTGGGAAACACTGAAGCTTGGATCACCGAAACACCATATGGAATGAGAAACTGGGAGTAGATACTGAACGAGATGCTCTGCTTTGATCTCTCTACTGCTCAGAAGGTAGTCGATTTCCTGAAATCTTCCAAAGTGTCAAGTAATCAGATCCAGATCGAGTCTTCTTAGTCAGATGGATGACGACCGTCACTCAAAATTCTAGATCGCAACTGAACCTCCACAACGGTAAAATGGTTAGGAATTGAGCACGTAACAATAGTACCATTCACCGAAGCTGGCATCCAGAGGAAAAACTCAACTCGCACTCCATCGAGGAATAATTCCATTTAATAAAAACTCTAGAATAATGGTTGCAGAGCGTCAGGCTTCTGAGTAGTCTAACCAAATGCAGAATCCGATCACCATCGTTCTGAAATCGTTACAAATCTGACATGTCTTCAAAGAATCTGGAGCAGTTGGGGAAATGAGAGAAATTCAATTTTCATGATTGAAAACTGAATATGGGCTAAATACGGGACTGGTGTAATCTTTGCGAATCAATTGGGAAAGAAAGGTGGCTATTTAAGCGCAGGGGTTTTGAAACACAAAAGTATTTGAATTTGGGTGGGTCTAGATCGCAGCGGAATATGATCTTGAAGGCTTATATGAAGATGATACTCGAGTCGGGAAATGCAGTCTCCCGAGTCGGAAATGGAGTTGGGAAAGTTTAACAAAAATTGAACATAACCTTGACTCAAAAGCGAGTCGAGAAACTCGAAAACCCGGAAGGGTATATCATGTTTCCCGAGTCGGAAAATAAGGACAGCAAGGTAGTTCAAGACTTAAACAAAATTTGAGCATACCCTCGTCTCAAGAGCGAGTCGGGAAGCCTAGAAAACCCGAAAGGGTATTTCATGTTTCCCGAGTCGGAAAATGAGAACAAAAAGACACTCAATTTTTTTTTTTGTTTTTACTATTCATCCGGTTCGGAAATAGTGTTTTCCGGTTCGGAAAAACACTATTCATCCGGTTCGGATTTTTTTTTTTTTTTACTATTCCGATTCGGAAAAGCACTATTCATTCGGATTTTTTTTTTTTTTACTATTTCGATTCGGAAAACGATGTTTTCCGATTCGGAAAAGCACTATTCATTCGGAATTTTTTTTTTTTTTTTTTTGGATTCGGAAAATATGAGTTTTCCAACTCGGAAAACTTGAATATTCAAGTTTTCCAACTCGAAAAACATGAATTTTCAGCCCAAATCTTCATTCCAGATCCAAAAAATGAAGCAACTTGAAAAATAGATCATTTCAAGCTCAAAGATGCTTCAAAACACAACCCAAACACCCATTTTTATCATCTTCATCAAGATCTAAACCCCAAAAACCTCAAAAACTCAAAAAATGAAACTTTTCAAAAAAATAAAGTTTCAAAACCCAATAAAATCATCTCTAATTGTTTGATGCAATAGGAACAAACAAATCTAATGATTTGTTTGGCTCTGATACCATTTGTAAGGTCCAAACAATCAAACAACGAGATGAAAATGAAGAGAATCAAAGAGATGAAAATGCAAAGTTCTTGATTTTATTAATGAAAGCTTTCAAAACACCAAGAACACACACTAAAACACCTAGTCGACTCTCATAGGAAATGTTTTCACACCTTCCTTTCCAAACCCTAGACCTTATATATAGGTCCATTACACTAAAGCCCAAGCCCAAGCCCAATAAACTAATTAACTAATTAAAAGCTAATTAATCCCTCTCAAAGCTTCCTTAATAAAACTTTCTAATTAGGACAATTTGGTCCTAACAAAAACTTACCATATAATGTAACGAACTTGCTAAAATTTCCATTGTATGAATCCGTTTACTTTTTTTTTTATAAGGTTCACCTGGGTTTGCCCAGACTACATCCGTGGTAATTTTTATGGAGAGCTAAAGTATGCTCCCCTGGGATTAATACTCAGTGGCCCCTGGTTGCTCACCCCGGATTCGAAATTGGGTGGGTTTTTCCCCAATACCAAGCCTTAACCGGTAGGCTGCCCCATTGGGGTTATCCGTTTACTTGTTCAACCTTTAGATGGTAAATTTTTTGAAATTAAATTAATGCTGATGCGGAATACCTAGATGTGCATCAGTGCATCATTTATTGACATGGCACAAATAAGAGCCATGTGTGCCGACGCGATCCAAAACCATACTCTCTGAAATCCTCCCCTATGGAACTGCCTCTTTATCTCTCATCTTCTTCTTCTCCCTTCCTATCTCCAGAAAACTAGACCTCGCAGTAGACCACTCCGCCATCTAAAACATCTTTCCCCTGGTTGCACCACCGCCAAACCCTCCTCTCTTTTTGGTTGCTTCGGTGAAACCGCCATCGTTTTCTTTGGGGCGGTTTTGTGGTGGTTTCAGAGTAGTTTGCAGATCTGGGTTCTCAGGCGGTTTGTGGTGGTTTCGTGGTGGCAATGGTGGTGGTGGGTGTGTTGGTGGTGGTGGGAGGAGGGAGGGAGGTTGAAAAAGATGAAAAATTAAATTAAAAGAAAAAATAATTAAAATATAAAATAAAGAAATTAAAATTAAAAGAATAAATGTACATCCGTAATTTTAAATCATTTTAAACAAAAATAAATGTCACAATCAAATTAATTTGTTACATCACATTTGGTAAGTTACAAGTCAATACATACAATGGATAATTAGCAGTTGATATATTGGTAATTTCCCCATTCAATACTACAATATTATAAACTGAAATTTTATATTGTAAACCAATAAAAAATTTTATAAACAAAGAACAAAAAAACCAAACAATCAAAAAAACGAAAAATTCTCTCGAAATCAACCAAAAACGTCTCTTGAAACCAACCAAAACCCAAAAAAAAAATTCTTGAAATCAATAAAAAAGCCTCAAAATTTTCTCTCAGTTTAACAAAAGTCCATCGAAATCAACAAAAAGAAAATTTAAAATTTCCTCGAATGCAACCAAAAAATTAAAAAAATAAATATCTTGAAATCAACAAAAACCTTAATTATATGGTGTCACCATTGAAAAATGTTCTGGATCCGTCCCTACCAACAAATAGTTTTGCAAAGCCTTGCAATTTTAGCAAGCCTTTGCAACTATATATGTTGTTTTTTTTTTTGTCTAAGTAGCATTACATTAGTTGCAGGGGACGGTCCTTTTTTAATAGAGTTAAGTAAATATGGCCCAACTTCGTGATCATCGCCTGGGGACGGTCCTTCTTTCTTTTGAATAGAGTTAAGTAAATCTTCATGCCCATCATCTGGGGACGGTCCTTCTCTATTTTGAATAGAGTTAAGTAAATCTAACCTTACTTCTTGTCCATCGCCTGGGGATGGTCCTTCTCTTTTTTGTATAGAGTTAAGTAAATGTGGCCCTACTTCGTTCCCATCTCCTGGGGACGGTCCTTCTCTCTTTTGTATAGAGTTAAGTAAATCTAGTGCAACATCGTGGTAGCTTTTCTTTGGACGAAGCTTTAGGAACAACTTGATGGTGTCTTATTTGCACCCTTGAGGCCTCGTCAAACGCATATCCTTGTGTATTGCAAGTACAAGAAACAATAAAACATTCACCATGTTCATCTTCACGATTGAGGTACCCGAACAAAAAAGAACATATAGCAGGTCAAGATTGATGTTTCATATTTGACCGAACTTTTATCTAGAATAAATAGTAACATAGTAAAACAAAGTGGAAAAACTTCCAAAAATTATCGCAATAGCTATCTTGTGTCTTTTTATATGCCAACATAGTTTTTTTTTTTTTAATTTCCTTTTGGAAAAAATTTAATTAGATGAAAGCCACTTAACATGAAAATCTTCATGCTTTTATATTCATAAGGCATGTTTGAAACAAACATATTGCCTGTGACAATGTATATCGATCACCTCAACTAAACACCGTACGTAGCAGGATGCATTCCTTTGTATGCCTCTTCGTGTTACCTTGAATATAAAATTTGTTCGTCTAACTTAATTTCATTTCTCGTTTTTTTATCGTCTCAATTACTTGGTACAACTTGACATCTTTGCGCCCGTGTTGAGGGTCGATCGCACAATAAGTAGAGATTGAAAAACAACATCAAGTTCTAAGAGACTAATGAGAACTAGATTGGTGTAATGCACGATTTTTGTAATACAATATTTGATTTTAACTTATATTTTTTACATTTTGTTTGTTAGGTTTTTAGTTATATAACTTAATTTAAGTTGTTTTTTTAACATCGATTCATAGAGTAATAGTAGGAGAACATATATTTATGTATATAGTATTATATATGATATAGAAATTTGCCGCCATAAGTTACGCCCAAGAGCGAACTTTCATGTAGTGTAGGTAGGTCCCGGGACCTACCTAATATTTTTACTTTTATTAGAAGTTATATAGATTTTTTTTTTTTTGAAAGCTACCTTTAAAAGTTTAGAAGAATTTCCTTAAAATTTTGTTTAGCAACTTAAGATAAATAAAAATCATGTTGGTGTGTTGGATAACACCTTATGTTTTGTACAAAAGATTGTAGGTTGGAATCTACCTACACTTATTATTATTTTTTTAATTAAGGCTCAATAATTTTAAGTCTAATCCAAATACCAAACAAAAAACCACACGCAACAAAATGGTGATCGATTTTTGAGTTATTATTTAGTTTCATGTATTGAAAAAGTTATTTTAGAACTTATTTGTAATGATACAATTGTGCAAATATTTCAAAGTATAAGACTTCGCCGAGTAGAATTGTAAGAACTTTAATATCACTATTGGGTATATGTTTGATTTTTAATTTTAATGACCCGACCCGACAAAAATATAGTTGACACTTTTATCTTTTTCGGCTAAACTTAATTAAGAATCCACGTGGTTTTCTGTTCTAGATTCACCACTAGTCACGCCTTGAAAAACGCCATGACTTGCCATGCTACCAAGCTTTGAGACTTGACATTGCTGCCATGTCATGACTCACGCTATTTAGAACCTTGATTAAAAGTGATCAAGAGTTCAAATCCATTACTCACGTTAACTCAACGTCTCACATGATTATTCGCCTTTAATTAGTATCGTTTCAATCTGTTGGTACCATCGCATCAAATATGTAAACTTTGTTTGTATGCAATATGAACAATCTTGTACGACGAGACTACCATGTTGTATTGATTTTATTGATTATTTATTAAACTACTTATTGTTGAGTTACTACTTGATAGACGAAGAATCATATGAGAAAAAAGTTAGCTCTTAATCAGTTTTAATCTCACTCACACTCCATGATCAGGAACATCATAGTGATCTTAATCTTCAATTAGGATTTATCGAAGGTTGGAGATTTTTTTCTTACCCTTCCCAACATAGCATTCCTTCCCACTAGAATCCAATCATTTATTGATAATTTGATTAATTTCATGATTAATCTAACCAAATATAAAACATTATTTGGTTTGTGAAGATCACTAAAACACGTAAGTTGTATTAGTTTTTGAAGTATTAAATATTGAACATTGTGAATTAACTTCTGTTATTTGATTAATTATTAGACATTAAAACTAACTTCAACTTTTACAATGTTAAAAAAAAAAGAGGAGTGTAGAGAGATAGAGAGAAATAAGGAGATAAAAGAGAGAAAGGGAATCAGTTTCGTTGGTTTCTTGAAACCAACAATGGAAGCCCGCCAAATGCCCGAATAGGGCGTAGCACCTGCCCGTCGTGAAGCCAAAGTCCGCACCAAGGAAGCCCGCCCCAAACCGAAGGTGGTACCGGTAGCCTAAGGGGTGTTTGGTTTGACGGATAGGTCTTGAGGGATTGGATTTAGTGAAAAGATTTGGAATTTGAAGGATTTGGAATGATTTGGTATTTTCGGTTTGTAACATTTAGAATAAAACTAAATTTGATTTATTAAAAATATTTTATAAAAATAAATTTATAAATAGTTACAAAAAACTTAAGTTACCTTTTTATTAATTGATTCTGGTGAAATAAATGTTTTCAACATATTTTAAGACATTATTACACAATAATCGTATGAAATCTTGTGAAATACCAATAACCTCTATGGGTAAGGCTGACAATAGGTAAGGGTAAACTTACTACCAATTATGTTTTGACCCATGGGATAAGGGTGTGGTGAAGAAAATTTTATTCATTAATTTATCCACTTATCCATTACCGGCTTACTCGAAAATTTAGTGGGTAGGATATAGATATATGGCTTTTCGTTTTCCACTACTCGTTATCCGTTTATATATATATATATATATATAGAGAGAGAGAGAGAGAGAGTTTCATACGAGAACGCTAATTATTTACGAGAACGCGAAGAGGTTTTTTGATATACAATATCATATATAATTCACGTACAAAAAACATATATAATTCACGTACAAATCATATATGATTAACATACAAAATCGCATATGATTTACACGACTTTGCCGACAACTTCAAGTCGCGTCTAAAGTTGTCTGTGTCCCATTTTTTCTGTTAGTGTAAAGTCACATGTGATTTTGTACATGGACAAAGTTCACGTGTTCTCGTAAATAGTTAGCGTTCTCATTTAAACCAAAGGCGGAACAAATACACAATCAAAAACCCTTGGTCGAACCAAGAAGACGAGTAATCTTCGTACACCACATCTTCGCCGACTATAAGTCCCATCATCAAGAGGCATCGATCCTCCCCTTGTCCCTTTGAGATCCCACTTGTTCCATCTCTAATCATCTACTTATGCTTCCACCTTATCTAGCTCCTCATTCTACTACTACCACCACCACCACCCTCCTTGGATGTTGTTGCCGAGCATCATGCTAGCATGTGGACTCAAGCCTGGGTTGATGGGATATTCACCATGTCCCCCTAGGCCTTTTGCTAGTACGCCACCACCATTGTGGTTATCATGATCATTGTTTTGAGAAATACAATTATCATTTTAGTTACCTTACAAGTAAATGATTCAATTTATGGTCAAAATAATGATTATCATCTTTTATGTATCTTTGGTATCTGCTAAAGTTTTTGTATGAGTAACTAATTTGAAGTTTTGATTTATGGGAAAAAGTGATACTAATAAGACGGTAGAGGCTTGCTCAAATTATTTGGCCAATCCTCAACTTCTGAGTTGATTCATGAACCTATCAATTTACTAACTATTCTCTATGTCTAAGCATAACTTAATTAAACCTAAAACTCAAGTAAAAGATGGTATTGAATATGTTGACAAGATCATACCATCTTGCTTTTAGTTCGATTTCATGACGATTTTCATATTATTATCACAACCACCATAATTTACATACCTATAAGTACCACAATTATTAGGATTTTCTCAACCTAATGTTGTTCCAGCACCCCGACAAGACCCACTGTCGTTTTGTTATCACCTCCATGTCGATTGTCTACCCACGATGTTGTAGGCACCCTCAAAAATCTATCAGCCGACTCTACTGCATTAAAATAACGACCAACATTTATACATAAGAGATTCATCTGAACGCAGTAGATCTCGTCTTCTCGATGCTTCAAAACCCTTGGCATGTGATCATTTTCCTTTTGGGTTTCTCTCATTTGTTTTGAAGTTTCAAAAGTTGATGCATTTATGTGCTATCCTTCTAAACAAATATAACTGAGGATGTTTCCATAACTTTTTATCCATTTGTCCAGACATGGTGTAAATGAGATGGATCGATTGGAAGATTGATGAGCTCGTATGTTTATAAATGGATTACATATTATAAATATCTACAAAAATTGTGGTCTTTTTATAGAATTTTCTTATTTTTAGTTACATTACAAACATTTTAAGAAAAAGAACGATATCCTCTTTAGTCACAAGCTGTGAATCAAGGTCGTCCACGTTTATCAATAATAATTTTATCCAATGAGAGAACACATATGGTTAGGTGATTGACAATCATCATGTCATTATCTAGGATATTGATTTTATGGTCGAAAATTAATCAATATAAATATAAAAAATACAAATTTTGTTCGATAAGAAAAAACGTGGTATAATAGAATATGATAAGAAAACGATTGACCGATTGAATAAGACATGTTTCTTTGTCTTTATTATTTTCTTATCAATTAATCATCCTAAGAACCTTTCAAATAATGTTGGAACAATCATGTTGTCTTTTAACTTTTGCACTATTATCATGTCCTACTTTTTATATTGGATTGTGATGGATGGATAGTTTTCACAAGCCATCCAATAATATTAAACACGTAGCCGAAATTTTAAATTTAGAAGTTTTTTTAATAGATTCTTTTAATTATAGAAAATGAATTTTTTAAGCTCAGTTTTTCACGTTATCAGTAGCGCAACCTAACGAATCTTACAAGCTCACTTTGTCACATCAGCGTCACATTAGCTTTACCAATAAATCCACAATAAGCCCGAAATAAGAGTATTATTACCCACAAAACTGAATACCCAATATATATATATACACTAGACTACACCTTCGCGCATTGCGGCACAAAGTTTCTCAAATACGAAATTATAATGGTATAATTTATTAAAAACAATAAACGTCTTTTAGTTAATCCGTTATTCTGTATTTTAATGTGATAAGGGTAAAAAGTGAAGAATGAAACGTAAGAAAATGTGAACTATATTACTTTTTATATATTCTTAATGTGAAGAATGAAACTTAAGAAAATGTGAACTAAAGGGAAAAATGTGTCTAAATACAATGTTTAGGCGAGAAAATTCTGAAACCGACTCAACAGACGACATGGGCAGCCCAAATTACTCTTTTATTATATATAGATATATCAATAAAAAGGAGAAAAAGAAGGAGTGTGAGAGAGGGAGAGAAAGCGGTTTGATCAGGTTCCCTAACCCTTGGAACCCGCCGCGGGCCCAAGCAGGGCGTATCGCAGCCTGCTACGATCCCGCCAATGATGTTTGTGAAGCCCATCAGGGTGGTATCGAAAGCCTCACGGTTTCACCAAAAATAAAAATTTGATTTATTGTTATTTAAAATATAGAAAACTTCAAATTTAGAAAATTCCTAAAATTTAATGTGAAGAAAAAATGTTTTCTTTGTTTATTTCTGCCAATGAGAATAAATTATCACTATTTTATTTTATAGAATTTTTTAATAATATAAGTATAGTTGAAATATCTCACATAAAAAATTAAAAAGTTTGTTGAAAGCTTAATGTAACTTATAGAGTAAATTACATGATTCTACGTGGTATACTAAAAATTGCATTGTTAGTTCCTAGATCAAAATAATTATGGAAAAGGTCCTTATGGTTTATATTTTCAAACGCCTTTGGTTTTTGTATTTTAACACCGTCAGATAACTCTGTTAGATAGGTTTATTAAAAGGGTAATTTAGTCATTTTATGATTTCTCTATTTATATTAAAAACTACAGACACCAATAATGTAACTAAAACTATAACTTGTCACTGCACCCCCACCGGGAGCCTGCCCACCTACCCCGTCATCTTTTTAATATGGTGAATTCTATTAGAGATGGCAATTCGCGGGTTGCAGGGTTGGCGGGTTGGATGGTCAGAAAACCTCAACCCAACCCAACCCATTTGGCTAATCGTGTCGAGTTCTTCAATCCAACCCACGAAGGGTCGTGTCGTGGGTCGTGTCACGGGTTGGCGGGTCATTGGTGGGTTGGTGGGTCATAAATGGGTTGGTGGGTTATAAACGGGTTGACGGGTCAAAGATCATACTTCATATAATTCAAATAAAAACAAGTAAACAACATCCAAAAGCAACCAAAATACGAAATACAACCATGTTTCAAAAGCAAATACAACCAAACAACAACAACAAGACGTCGGATTTAGGGTGAACAGAAGGAAGAGAAGACGATTTAGGGTGGACGACGTCTGGACGTCATGATGCGTTGCGGCTGGAAGAAGACAGAAGAGTAGAAGACGATTTAGGGTTATCACTGATTTGGCTGCTTTCATAATTTATAATTTCATTTGTAATTTGTTTAGTTTTTTTACTTATTTTATTATATAATAAAAACTAAAAATAAAAATATAAAATAATTATTTAAATATAAATGGGTTCGCGGGTCAACCCGCCAACCCGGTAGGTCAACCCGCGAAATTTGGCGGGTTGGCGAGTTGGCGGGTTGGAGGATCAAAAATCTCAACCCAAACCCATTTATCTTCGTGTCGTGTCGTGTCATGTCAAGTTGGCGGGTTGTGTCTGAAATTGCCATCCCTAAATTCTATCCCCATAGATGGTGTGAGTGCTCTGATGGGACTAAGTGGATTTATGTGAGTAAGGGTTAGAGATAGCAACCCCCTTTAATATTCCTTTCTTCTTCCTTGTTTTTCTTTCTTCTTCCTTAATACCCACGTACAACATCTTCTTTCTTACCCCTCAAAAAAACACAAAGAGCATCACCCACATATATCTCTCTCTATATATACAGACAACATATATATCACACAATATACACCTCTACCATCATCACATCACCTCCTACCATAAACGTCACCAACAACTTTACTTGTTTTCTACCTGGTATATACACACGCACACGTTTTTTCTTTCTTTTTTTCTTTTCTTTGTTTTGGGAGGTTATCGGAACAAAAAAAGATGGAAAAAGGTTATCGGAAGTTTTTGGAAAAAAAGAAGCTAGAAAAAGATGTTGAGGTTGATAAAGGTGTATGTGTTTATGTTTTTTTGGGGGGTAAGAAACCACAAAGTTGTGGCGTACTGGTTAAGGCCTGTGGGGAAAGTGGCCAATCAACCCTTCTACCCCAGGTTTGAACCCATGCGCTTCCAGATTGTGGTCACTGAGGATTAACTTAGGGCAGCATGCTTTAGTTATCGATGAACCTCGTCGAGATTAGTCGTGGCAAAGCCTCGGATACCCTTTTAAAAAAGAAAAATAAAAAAAAAAGAAAGAAGATGTTGCATGTGGGTATTAAGGAAGAAGAAACAAGAAACAAGGAAGAAGAAAGGAGTATTAAAAAGATGGGTGGGTGGGGTAGGGTGTTTTAGTTACATTATTGGTCCATGTAGTATAAACACAGGAATTATAAAATGACTAAGTTACCCTTATAGTAAACCTGTTTAACGAAGTTATCTAACGATGTTAGGACACAGGGACCAAAGGCCTTTGAAAATGTAAATCACAAGGACTTTTTTTATCATTATTTTGATTTAGGGACCAACAATGCAATTTTTAGTAAACCACAAGGACCAATCATGTAATTTACTTTAACTTATATTATTGGAAAAACTATAAGTTGGAGATGCTTTTAACAAGAACCAATGAGGGAAGTAATTTTTGTAACTACATCTAAATTGTAGATCCTAATTCTCATAATCATTTGTGGCGTTGGTTCAACCTTCATGTTCAAAGGCCATAAAAGAAATTTAGAGAAGTATAAATGATAATCTTTGTATTTTATAAATTAATGAGCCTTAATATGAACTCCTAAATTAACCACAAAAGGTGGTGGCTTACTAGTAACAGACTTAGAAGAGATGTGGTAGAATATTCCATTTATCCCAAGTTTGAGTTCAGATGCTAACATCTTGTGACCAAAGTTAGTCTCAGATGGTTGTAACCTAATTTTCAAATTGCTAAGAATGTAGTCTAGGCAAAGTCTAGAAAAACATTTTCCAAAAAAATATGAAGTCCCAAATTACATCTCTTGACAAAACCATGAAAATTAAAACCTTAAAGAGTAAGCGACATCTTTGTTTCTTGCATTTTTTGAGAAATTCTCTTCATTCTTACAACTTAAAAACTTAGCAACAGTGGCCTATAAAAATACTTAAAACCGATCTTGAATTCCACCCAAATCCTTTTTATCCCACCACCAATCTTTAATATATGTAAGTTCTTTAATATCATGAGTTTTTTAAGGGTATCCGAGACTTTGCCCGACTAATCCCGACAAGGTTTTACCGACAGCTAAACCATGCTGTCATGAGTTAATCCCAATGGCCACATGTAACACCCCAAAATACCTTAAGGAAAATCCTATTATTCTTTTCTTTTATTGTATTTATTATTTTTTCTTTATTTGGTTAAGGAGTAGATAAATATTTTCAGTTGGGAATTTGAGTGGGATTAGGATGCCAAACTTGTTTATCTACTTATGTATTTCACTTATTTAATTCTTATCTCCTTCCACATAACTTGGAGAGGAAGGTAAGTAGAGAGAGAGGTAACCGATAGAGAGAGAGAGATCGGCTGGGAGTGAAAGAGAGAGAAAGAAGGGTCGGCTGCCGGAAAAGGTTCGGAGACCGTTGTCGTCTCGCGAGGTAAGGATTTTCTTAACTTTCTCGTTATCGTTCATATCTAGAGTTCGTTGAAAGGTTGGCAGCTATCGATAGAGAGATACGGTGGTCGCCAGTTTTGGTCGGCGATTACCGTCGCCGTGTTAATCGTCCAGGCTGGCGACAGCCGGCGATGGTGATGGTTTGCGGTTGCAGCGACAGCCGGCAGTAGCCGTTGTAGGGGTTTAGCGGTGGCGATACCCGACTTTAGGGTGGTAGTCAATCACGCCAACGATAGCCGGCGATGGTAATGACAGTGGTGATGTTGGCTGTGTCGACAAAGGTCAGCGGCGGCGCCGATCTTGTCTGCGGCGGCGGCGTGGCTGCTGCTGTAGTATGACTCGCGCCGCGAGGCGGCGCTACTGTAGCAGCTCGCGCCGCAAGGCGGCGGCGTCTGGTTGCATTGTGGGTTGTTTGCAGCAGAGGGATGCGTAGGTGGTTGTGCGGTGGCAGTTGGAGCACCGGCTTGGGCCGGCGACGGAACCGCTGCTGCCGCATAGGTTTTTTTGTGGTGGGGGTTACGGGCTAGTGGCGATCGGCGTTGCCTAGGTCTGTCCCGCCGGTGAGGACTGGTGTCGGCAGCTTGGGTCGAATTGATACTGTTGGAGCGGCTCGCACCGCGAAATCGGTGCTGGTGAGTGTGACGGCAGCCGGCTGTGGCGGGTTGTCGTCCTCTGGCGTTCGACGGCGGGAATCCGTATTCCGTTGTAGCTAGTTGGCGCGAGTCAGAACGCGGGTGAACCGTGTGGACCGTTGGGTGTAGCGACCCTGTTTTTCCTCATGTGATTACCTAGGTTGTCGGGATAGCTTGGGTTCGTTATTGAGTTGTGAAAACCTGCTAGTTTTTATGTGATATTTAATTTACAGATTTTGCTGATTCTTAAACTGTGATTCGGTTGTGTTATTTGTCTGTGTTTGAGGTGAGTTACACTCGCTTACGTTTTATAGCATGGTATGTATTGTATGCATGATAGTGTATGTAAAGGGAACCACATGCCCTTGGTGAGTTGTGGGGGCCGACCCATGTCCTAACTGACAGGAGAAAAAGGGAAACCACATGCCCTTGATGAGTTGTGGGTGCCGACCCGTGTCCAAACTGACAGGCGAATTTGTATCGATCTCATGAAAGTCGTGTTGTGATGTGTATGTTGTTATTTGATATGTTATGATGGGTCTGTTGATGGATGTAAGTAGTGGATGTAAGTAGTGCTAGCTCATTAAGCTTTATGCTTAACCTTTCGTTGTTTCCCCTTTTTCCAGGCTCGAGATCAAGTGTGGACAAAGGAAAGGCCCCGCTTTTAGGCTAGCCGTGAGGATGGTTCCGACATTTCTTGTGAATGCTTGATTTCATTATTTTTTTGAACATAAGATTTTAACTTGTGGATTTTGGTTTAAATTATTTGGTCTAGTTTGCGAAACAATTTTGATTAAATCTTATAAATTGGAATTTAATAGTCGATTTTCTTGTGCCCAAAATTGTACATTTACAAATTAAATTTTTCGGTGTTACAACTTGGTATTAGAGCCTAGGTTTAAGAGAATCAGCACACACGCTTGCGGGTGTGTGTGTGGTTGGACTTAAACTAAGATTTTTGGAAAAAGAAAGTTCGTAAAAAGAGTTGGAACCGTCGGCTAGAGCTTCAAAACGGGGTGAGTAATACTTATGCTATATGTGTGTTATTTGATAAATTGTTGAGGCATTGAGTTGAGCATTGAATTGTATGCTATTAATTGTTTATGATTTTGCTAATGTGAGTAGAAATGGTATGATGTAATTGTTGATATGTAGTCCTTGGTTTGGGATTTTGAGGATGGTACCAATACCCGGTTTATACGATGATAGGCTGGTAAAGTATTGCTAGATATGTTCTTGTTTAATGATTGTCTAGTGGTTCCGAACCAACTATCATTACCGGTTTTCTATAGTACGGGCCCAAATAATAGTACTACTATAGACACCTGTATGGATCAGGAATTGGTTAAGTCTTGGAAATTTCAAGGATAGGATTATGTCTGGGAATCGGATAACTATGTATCGGCTAGGATGGCCTTAAGGACAACTGTGTAGGTTGGAAATGGAGGCACTCATTAGTCGTTAGGGTGGCATGCACACTAGCGACCAGTAGTAAATTGTGTGTGAACACTATTCATGATCAATGAGTGTAGTAAGGCACTCTAGTAGGGGTTAACTGAGTGGCTTAGAATTCCAGCTGTTTCTAAACTTCTGTTTTAAACGTTCAGTATGGTGACTACCAGAAGGAATTCGGGTAGTGAGGAGCTTGAGACTCCGGATCTGAGGGATGTTATCGCCTCACAGGCCTCCGAGGCCCTGCACCAGATTCTGCCAGGACTGTTCGCGCAGATGAAGGATGAATTACTACATGCCATGGACGAAGAGATAGAGGCGGCTTTCACAGCACGTGGTTCGACTAGTGGGAGCAACAGCCAGGGGCAGAGTCGATCCAGCACGTTCAAGGACTTCATGGCGTGCCAGCCGCCACACTTCGAGGGTCGGAAGGACCCTATTGCCTGTTTCCTTTGGGTCGCCGCCGTTGAGGGTGCTTTCCGCACCAGCGGTTGCCCAGAAGGAATGAAGGTGTTCTATGCGGTGAACCTGCTACGAAACGCAGGTAAGGATTGGTGGGGATTGATCCTCAAGAGCCGCACGGAGGAGCAGATCAACGCCTTGACTTGAGAGGAGTTCAAGGTACTTCTCGATGACCAGTTTGCTCCTTGCATTGAGAAGGAGAGGATCACTGCGGAGTTCCTGAACCTGACGCTGACCACGGAGACGGTGAACGAGATCACCGATCAGTTTCTGGAGAAATCGCTTTTCTGCCTAGATTATGTGAGCACCGAGGAGATGAAGATGTATCGATATCGGTGGGTGCTGAAGACGGAGATTCGGGAGTTCGTAGCCACGGCAATGTGCAAGAGCTTCAACGCGATGGTGGAGGTGGCACGATCCCGAGAGCTGTATCTTGAGGAGCATCGTTAGGGGAAGCGAAAGGCGGAGCAGGCGCTGGTGCCATTGAAGAAGTCCAAGGGGCTGAGAGTGGAGGGCAGGAAGGGGTTTCCGGGCTGCCCCAAGTGCGGGAAGAACCATCCGGGGGATTGTCGTCTACCGGAGCCAGTATGCTTCAAATGTGGCAAGCCGGGCCACAGGAGTCGGGAGTGCGGGGTCGCACCGAAGACTTGTTTTCACTGTTATCAGCCGGGGCACATCAAGACGAACTACCCTTAGTTGGTCGGAGCACCTGTAGCAGTACCGGCCCCTACTACTCTGAGGATCACCGATGGCACCTCGGGAAAGAAGAGCGGATCTTCTTTAGCCAGCCGCGGTCGAGTCTTCCAGCTTACGGCCGAGGAGGCGAAGGCGGATCCCGACGTGGTCACATGTACTATTTAGTTATGTTGATTAAAACGCTTAGTGTGATTTGTTTGTGGTTTGTAAATTTAGAACTGTGCGTGTGTTTGCGTGTATTTAAATGTTCGTTGTGTAAATAGGCGTTTTTCCTGTGAACGCAAGACCTGCGTTGGTTCTCTTTGATTCGGGAGCCACCTGGTCTTTCGTGTTGAGCGCTTTCTGCAAGGATTTCCAGCTACAGCAAGGCAAGCTAGCTGATCCTCTTGCGATAGATATAGTAGCCGAGGAGGTTCGTGTTTGCGAGGATGTCTTCAGAGGCTGCACCTTAGAGATTCATGGGGTATCTTTCAGTATCGACCTGATACCTACACCCATGAGAGGGATCAACGTGATCGTGAGGTGATGCGGTAATTATCATACATAAAAAGCGTAACAAGTTTTAACCTCTAATGCCTAGCCACTGTCTTACCACATATACAGGCAAGCGTACCTGATCGTGAGTAATATAGTGTAGGAAAGTCCAGGTATCGTATCTACCACTGGGAACGGTGAAGTTATCGTAGATTGTTAATCTAAATCAGTTTAATTAACCTAAGGCTTTGGGGGGGTTTATGAAAAAGGTTTTTAATACTAGAAAGACAACTAAATTAACTATTAACTAAGAAAGCGATTAAAAGGTTGATTAAGAACTATATGACGGAAAAACAGTAGCACTTATCATGGTATAGTGAATCCCCAAGTGAATGATTTAAACAGGCCAAAGGTTTGGTTGTTTTGATTATTGTAGGAATTTAAGTCTACATGTAGTGATTATGGTCTTTAACTAGGTCTCGGTCCTCCTAGTCCAATACTTAGGTCGTTTGTCAGGCAACCTAGTACCGGAAATCCAATCCTAATTCTATTGTATGGTTTTCTACCTCCAGGTCACTCTCGGTCCAAGTAACCACTTAACACAACTCTCTTGGTCCAAGGATAGGTTAAGGTAGGTTGATTATCCTATCGGAGTCTATCTATTTTGGTCAAACAGATACACCCAACCAATGAGTTCAAATAACCAAACAATAATAATCAGAACGGAACCATAACACACATTCAATCAATCAAAAACAAACCAATAAACATTAAGTATTAAATCATCATCCACAATGGTTCATCGACCATGACAAGTACCACTATTAAAAGACTACTCACTAAACATACTGAAAACAGAAAACATAATAATAAACATGATACCGACAATACAACGACGGATGATCAAAGATCGAACCCCGCAGCGTATCGGCACCACTCAGACTTTCACTCTATCTTCTCTGCTTCGTGTCGTGTAAAAAACCATGTTCTGAACTGAAGGAGGAGGCTGGTATTTAAAGGAAAACGTCCAGGGGCCATCTGGCGATCGCCAGACTGCTGGTTTGGCGGCGCCAAACACTTAGGTCAAACCTGGTCTTCATCTTTGTCGAATCTGGCGGCGCCAGATCTGGAAACTCGCGAACGCCAGATTGGTACTGTATTGAACTTGTGCATTTTTCACGTTTTCTCGCCTTTTTTCGTACTTTTCCGTTCCACGGCCTCCAAATCCTACATAAACAATAATAAGCTCATTTGGTGAGTGAAATGATCAAAAATGGGTGAGAAATGGGGTAAAGTCATACGATTACGTGCAACCAAAACATGTATAATTTTGGTGTTATCAAAATCCCCACACTTAAGCTTTGATTGTCCTCAATCAAAAGACTGAAAGATAAGAAAGATAACTCCAAAATTATCTCCACCCAAGATCATCAAAGAGAACAAAGTATACTCACACAATCGAACACATAAACAAGACTCATTAAGCAATCGGATACCAAGATCAACCTTTTACCCTCACAAAGTATGAATGATCATATAAAGTGTATCTCTCAGGGGTAAAAGTGTATATGTAAGTGATCACACCAATACTCGACTAATTCCCGCATGCATAAGCTTGTCACCAAATCTAATCTCCACCACTGAGAAGTTGTCAACCGTCAAGAGGACTTTAGGGTTGTAATGTTAGGCTAAGGGTTAAGGGTAGGATAAAGGATATATAAGAGACTAAGGGTTTTTGCAACAAAAACTTGAAAAATCAATCAGTAATGATCCAAACAGTGAAGCAATCTGACTTTCGAACAATGAAACTTTTGGGATGAGCATTTCCTCTCTTTTCTTTTTAGAATTGGCCTAAGCCTATGGCTTATTTGGGGCACAAATTCTTTTTCAACCTTTTCAGCTCACATTCTTTTCTTTTTCAACATTCTCGACTCTTTTGATATTTCTTTTCTTTTCTAAGTCTCAAATATTTTTTTCTTTCTTTCTTTTCCTCTTTTTTTTCAGAGCAGCAACTATGTTGCTTTTGGGCTCTTTTAAATCTGAATCCCATAAAAACTGTCAGATTTGAAAACTGGATCAAAACATCTCAAGAATCAAATTTAAGTTACGGCCAAAAGATAGATAAAACAATTAGGCTAAAGGATAAGGTGTATAGTGGGTAAAGAAATGAAAAGGCTAAGGCTCAAAATGGTTACAAGGGATGAAGTACTAATGATGAGTACTTTTCAATCAAAGGCTAGGCAAATCAAATATCCTTATGGTGAGGTTATCTGACGAAGGCTAAAAGGGTTAGAAACGAAGGCCTCTATCAGTGCAATGGTGATAAATACTTCTCTTATGTGGTCTCGACAAGCATTCAAATGACAAGTTCTACCTTGGGTCAAAGTCGGTATTCCTCACGAAATAAATAACAATTAAGGCTCAAACTCTCAATGGAATTGGGTGAGGCACTCATGGTAATCAGTATTCCAAGGCATCCTTTTACTCAACTAATCCTATTCAGTGTTCTCCTATGCAAGCAACTCGGTCTCAAAAACAATCTCAGATTTCGAAAAAAATTGGGGTCAAATCTCAAAGCTTTCAAAAATTTGAAAAACGACAATCCAAAAGCAAAAAGTGAACCCATTTAAACAGATAAGTCTACATAACCCCCTCCCCACACTTAAAATTTGCAGTGTCCTCAATGCAACAATCAAAAAAATTATGGAGTAATTGGGAAAAAGAGAAACTTCCCAGGTTATGTGACGAAATCTGTTCTGATCTCAGAGTGTGTTCCAAGTATCGTGCTCGATCAAAGGTCATAGATCGCTGTATCTACTACCAAAAAGAAAAAAAATAAAAACGCAAAAACGAACTAAACAAAGTAAACCAAACTAAAACAATTAAAGAGTACTTAAGATCCTAAACAAACCAAACAAAAATAAAAAGTGTTCAACCAAACCAAACACAAACAAAGCAAAATAAAATTGTCTTAAACAACCATATCGAATAAGGGAGATAAAAGAGAGTGATCAATAAGGGCCACGAGGTTGGTTTTGCCAATCCTCGTAAGTCGGGTAACCGGGCGGAGCATCCTCGGAGTATGGCCAAAAAGGTGATGGAGCATACGCGGTATTCGGTTGAATACCGAAATGAGAGGCCATCTGGTTCATCACTCCACTTTGCCAGTTGGCATGGTGAAGAGCCTCCACGGTGTTGTACTCCACATGTTAATGATGACGGCCATAAGACAACGACATCTCCGAGAGTCGGTTACTCAAGTCTTGGTAACCCGAATATGCTGTCCATTCCTCCGGTTGCTCTCCCGCACTCGTCCCACTCGTTCCACCGGTCTCATGCGTGCTCCTTGCTTGACTTCTCGGTTGACTTATCGTCCCATAAGCTTGAGGATTGTGGATCCATGTGTTGTAATCTCTTCCAACCATATGCTCAACTCTTGCTACACCCATGCCACGGAGTTGGTCCATGTCGATCAATCCCATCTCCCCAAGGTTCGTCATCGAGGCAATGGCACCCTCGGTTAAGATACCGAAGTGCTTGGCCAAGAGTGTCACGTACTGGCCACCAACTATGCGACTACCCTCCCGATAACCACTTCCTTTGGCAAGTTGAACGGCGATGAGATACGGAGCATTCGGATATTTGTCATCCGTGGTGAGTTGCTCAAGAAACCATAGATCATAAACCGAAACTTTCTCCTCACTTGAAGAACGAGCATTCACCGCTTGAATGAGCATGCGGTGTAGAAGTCTATCCGAAGAAGCAAGAAAACCTTTCACCTTAAGATTACCACCATATTCACCTTCACCAAGAACTGCCCAAGCCAATTGAGGATCAAAACCATCCGGCCTTTTTGAAGTCGCCACATGTACTCCACGAATCTGGGAGCATCCACTTCCTCTTGGGTATATATCCCCAAGGCAACGACAAACTCGACCAAAGATAGTGATCTCCAAACTCCACCAAGTCGGAACGTCATGCATGATTGATGAAACTCCTCAAGGGCCTTAATTGCGTCGAAACGGAACGTGGCCACGAACTCAACGATAAGCTCGCGATAGAGGGTCTCGGCAATGTCAAAGACTCGCTCCCATGCATGGCAGATATAATACTCGGTGCTATCCTTGTCGTAGGCATGCTTTTCGAGTATCGCTTTGATGGTGTTTTCGACACTCATCGATCGAAGAAGATCCCAGTCGATTCTCCTCGGTATTAGCACTTGTCGGGCAAGAAGTCGGTTAACGATATCCCGGTACTCCTCCTGTTTCGGGGCATTCAAATTTGGGTCATTCATGAAATAGGTGAACACGTGACTCCCATCCGGTGCACGGAAATTGGTTGTGGTCGAAGTTGACGATCGGGTCCTTTGTCTCTACAAAATCCACATACCATTGTCTTAGAAACTTTTTAAGCAATAAACACAAGACAAGGTGTATTCATATCAAAGCTTAACGAGACAAAACTTCCATGACTAACAAGTTCAAGTATCAAATTCATATACGAAAAATCACAAATCAAAGAACAAAGGGGATGTGAAACATCCCCATACTTGAACTTTTAGTTCAACCTCAATTACAACTAATCTAGCTAACAAGAAAGAATGGGGGATTTTGATGTTGTCAAAATCCCCACACTTATCATTAAAGCATATTCACTAGATTAAACAATCAACAAGAATGCTAGAATGAAATTTCAATTAAAACATAGTGCATGCATCAATCAATAAGTTCTAAACAATCAATGGTGTATCAAGAACAATGTCAAATCCATATAAGCACAAACATACCATTGATGCCCAAAACAAGATCCAAATCTCCCAAATCAAGCTATCCTCATGAAATTAAAGTTAGGAAACATACCTTGTTCATGGTGAATGATGAAATTGAAGCTCAAGAAGGTCGGATTTCGCAAGGACGTGAGAGGATTTCGCGGCGCCTAAGAGAAATTAGGGTTGTGTTCTTTTGAAAAAGTGAGAAAAGAGGGTTAAAAACCCGTCTGCACTGTTTTCGCGTCGCCAAACCCAGGGTTTCGCGTCGCCAAACAGGCAGTTTCTGAAATATACCCTAATTTTTTTTAAGCTTCGCGTCGCGAAACGACCCTCCTCGCGTCGCGAGATTCGAAATTTTTACCTGTTACAATGACTTACCAACTTCGCGTCGCCAAACTTGGAATCTGGCGATCGCGAGTTGGCTCCTGTTTCCAACTTTTCAAAAATCACATCGTACGTCGGATTTGCTCGATTTTTGCGTCTATCTCCTCCGTATGGTTACCTAAGCAATATCAAACAAAAAGATTAACAAAAACACACACGAAAAACCTAAAAATGCAAAAAGAAAGAAAATGCTCGGGTTGCCTCCCGATAAGCGCTTCGTTTTTGGATGGGTCTAGAGCTCGACCCCTTTTTCGGCTCATTTCTTGGCACGTCGGGATGACGAGCCTCTCTTCTTCCTGAACTCCTTCTTGGAGGGTCCCGACCCATTGGTTGTTTGCTCCTTTTGGCGTATTGGGTTCGGATAATCCTCCATCTTCTTTTCACATTCATGAGGGAGTAACGGGCGGTTCGTGTTCTTCTTTTAGGCCAGAGAAGGATCTTCGTACGGTTCATCGAGGTGTCTGACCGGCTCTCCGCTAGGATCAAAGTAAATCCGATTTTCTCCATACCCCAAGCTCGTCACCTGGTTTCACATATCCGTATTCACTTGAGCGGTGTGCAAGAAAGATCTCCCAAGGATAATCGGGATCTCCGTGTTCTGTGGAAGATTAGCTATAACGAAGTCCGTATAGTAAACAAAGTTGCCAATGCGAATTGGGACTCCTTCCGCTATTCCTAACGGCTTTGTCATGTAACCGTTCACTCCTCGGTATTGATAGTTTGTTGGAATGATCTTTTTAACTCCCATTTTCCTGCAATAACCAACAGGCATCATGTTAAGTGCGGCACCTGAATCTACTAAAGCAAGACCTGTAAATTTATGACAAGAAATAGGTAAGTTGTAACTCCCTGGATCATGCTTGATAGGTGCAATGTAGATGAGGTCATCCTTCGGTGCTTTTTCCTTCTCTTTCTCCTTGCCTTATCCTCTTTCTTCGGTATCATGAATTCCGCGTATCCGCCTTGCTTTCCATCTTCCTCCTCATCATCACTTGAAGCGACGGGTCCTTTAAGTCCTAGATGCTCGAACGAAATGGTGAACCCCTCCGAGTCATAATCCGTGGCATAATCGGGTTCACTACCACTGTCGCTCTCCACATACTTCTTCGTGTAGATGTCCGTCCACTTCTTCTTTGATGGTTCTTCGGTCATCATGAGCATCAGTTTCGCGTTCTCCACCTTCGGGTTGACTTGTGTTTGCGTTGGTAACTACCCTTGAGTCCTTTCACTTAGCACTTGCGAAACACGTCCAACTTGCAATTCCAAATTCTGGATAGTACTTTGATGGTTACGTAAGTATGAACTTACCTCATCGTTTAGCTTCTTTTGCATATCCATGAATTGGACAATCCGATCTTCGATAGAAACACGTGGCTCTCCATCCGGTCTTTGGTTTTGTTGATTTGGTGCAAAGAAATCGGGAGGTCACGGAATAAAGTTACGATTGTTGTTCCACCTCCCTTGGTAATCGCCTCGGTTGATATAGTTCACCTCCTTGGGTGTCATCATTGGTCGGTTCGGGCAATCCTTAGTCAAATGTGGTCCATTGCACTCCTCGCATCCAACCTGCAAAGCATGAACAGATTTAATTAGTTCTTCGATTTTGCGTTCAAACTTTACCTGTTGGTTTTTCATAGAGGCTAGTTCATCGGATGGATCGAAGTCGGTTGAGATTTTTCCGGCCATCCTCGGGATTTACAAGCGCTTGTCCGTCCTCCAATCTATGTTGTGTATAAGCATGTCTTCGAGGAGCTTGTAACCTTCCGTGGGCGTTTTGTACATAAAGACACCTCCGGCAGATGAATCCAATGTAGCGCGTGAAGAATAAGCAAGCCCACTATAGAAAGTTTGGACTTGTTCACTCTTATTCAATCCGTGACTCGGGCACGAATTTAGAAGGTGTTTGAAACGTTCCCATGCTTCGGATATGGTCTCCCCGTCATCTTGTTGGAAGGATCGGATATCGGCTCTTAACTTGTCGATCTTTGATGGTGGAAAGAATCGGGAGAGGAACTTTGAACGAAGTCCTTCCCAGGTAGTGATCGAACTTGGCTCTAATGAGCGCAACCAAGCTCTAGCTTCTCCGGTAAGTGTGAGAGGAAAGACTCGGAGACGAATCGCATCATCTCGGCCTTCCTCTGTTTTGAACAGATCGCATATATCCACAAAGTTTTCCATATGAACGATAGGATTGCTATCGTTTTTCCCGTCGAAGGTAAGGTTCTTGATCATGTGAAGGAGCTTCCCCAGGATTTCCTTGTTTAGGTCTGGCTTCGTGATCGGATTGGTGGGTATAGTTGGAGCGGCTCTCCTGGCGGTCCACATTGGTGCCTCGTCTCCCATCTCAAAAATCAAAGCTCTCGGGCGAACTTTGTTGGCTTTCGACTTCTTTTTATTTCTTTTTCTGAACTCTCTCTCCGGCTCCTCAAATGGCTCTAACAAGTCTGCCGTGACTGAAACCACAACAAACGGTTACGGGCAACTTGTGGGAAACAAAGAGATAAAATAAAAATATAAATATAAATAACTAATTTAACTAGAAAGCGAAAAACTTGCAAAGGAAAGAATCCCTCACAAGGATCGATTAACAAAACTAACTAAGACTAAAATCTAACAACTACCGTTCCCCGGCAATGGCGCCAAAAACTTGATGCGGTAATTATCATGCATAAAAAGCGTAACAAGTTTTAACCTCTAATGCGTAGCCACTGTCTTACCACATATACAGGCAAGCGTACCTGATCGTGAGTAATATAGTGTAGGAAAGTCCAGGTATCGTATCTACCACTGGGAACGGTCAAGTTATCGTAGATTGTTAATCTAAATCAGTTTAATTAACCTAAAGCTTTGGGGGGGGGTTATGAAAAAGGTTTTTAATACTAGAAAGACAACTAAATTAACTATTAACTAAGAAAGCGATTAAAAGGTTGATTAAGAACTATATGACGGAAAAACAGTAGCACTTATCATGGTATAGTGAATCCCCAAGTGAATGATTTAAACAGGCCAAAGGTTTGGTTGTTTTGATTATTGTAGGAATTTAAGTCTGGGACACCCTAACATGTAGTGATTATGGTCTTTAACTAGGTCTCGGTCCTCCTAGTCCAATACTTAGGTCGTTTGTCAGGCAACCTAGTAGCGGAAATCCAATCCTAATTCTATTGTATGGTTTTCTACCTCCAGGTCACTCTCGGTCCAAGTAACCACTTAACACAACTCTCTTGGTCCAAGGATAGGTTAAGGTAGGTTGATTATCCTATCGGAGTCTATCTATTTTGGTCAAACAGATACACCCAACCAATGAGTTCAAATAACCAAACAATAATAATCAGAACGGAACCATAACACACATTCAATCAATCAAAAACAAACCAATAAACATTAAGTATTAAATCATCATCCACAATGGTTCATCGACCATGACAAGTACCACTATTAAAAGACTACTCACTAAACATACTGAAAACAGAAAACAAAATAATAAACATGATACCGACAATACAACGACGGATGATCAAAGATCGAACCCCGCAGCGTATCGACACCACTCAGACTTTCACTCTATCTTCTCTGCTTCGTGTCATGTAAAAAACCATGTTCTGAACTGAAGGAGAAGGCTGGTATTTAAAGGAAAACGTCCAGGGGCCATCTGGCGATCGCCAGACTGCTGGTTTGGCGGTGGCAAACACTTAGGTCAAACCCGGTCTTCATCTTTGTCGAATCTGGCGGCGCCAGATCTGGAAACTCGCGAACGCTAGATTGCTACTGTATTGAACTTGTGCATTTTTCACGTTTTCTCGCCTTTTTCGTACTTTTCCGTTCCACGGCCTCCAAATCCTACATAAACAATAATAATATCATTTGGTGAGTGAAATGATCAGAAATGGGTGAGAAATGGGGTAAATTCATACGATTACGCGCAACCAAAACATGTATAATTTTGGTGTTATCATGGGGGTAGACTGGATGTTCCGGAACCGGGGCACGGTGGATTACACGGAGCAACTGGTCCGTATTCAGAACCCAAGTGGAGGAGAGCTCGTCGTGTACGGCGAGGGACGCAGGAAGCATTTAGCGTTATGTTCTGTGGCGAAAGCAAGGAAGTGGCTTCAACGGGGATGCACAGGTTACCTGGCTTATGCGGTAACCGATCGGGTAAAGGATCGGAAGTTGTCAGTTGTGGACGTTCCAGTAGTCAGTGAGTTCCCCGACGTGTTTCTGGAGGATCTACCGGGCATTCCTCCCGATAGGCAGGTTGAATTCGGGATCGACTTGGTACCCGGGTCAGCCCCAGTCGCGAGGGCTCCATATCGTTTGGCACCACCCGAGTTGCAGGAGTTAGCCAGCCAGTTGCAGGAACTCTCAAAGAAAGGGTTCATTCGTCCTAGTAGCTCGCCGTGGGGTGCGCCGATTTTGTTCGTAAAGAAGAAAGATGGGAGTCACCGGATGTGTATAGATTACATGGAGCTCAACAAGGTTACCATCAAGAATAGGCACCCTCTACCTAGGATTGATGACTTGTTCGATCAGCTTCAAGGTGCGACTTGGTTCTCCAAGATCGATCTGCGATTAGGCTATCACCAGCTCAAGGTGAAGGAGGCGGATGTTCACAAGACCGCCTTCAGGACGCGGTATGGACACTATGAGTTCCTGGTGATGCCTTTCGGTCTCACCAATGCCCCAACTGCTTTTATGGACCTAATGAATCGGGTTTGTCGGCCGATGTTGGATAAGTCGGTGATTGTTTTTATCGACAACATCCTGATCTACTCGAGGACGAAGGAAGAGCACGTGACGCACCTGCGGGAGGTACTTGAGGTGCTGCAGAGAGAACGGTTTTATGCTAAGTTCTCGAAGTGCGCTTTCTGGTTGCAGGAAGTCGAGTTCTTGGGGCATCTTGTTAACCGGGAAGGCATTAAGGTGGACCCGGCAAAGATCGAGGCGGTGATGAGTTGGGAGGTTCCGAGACTCCTACTAAGGTCCGGAGCTTTCTAGGTCTGGCTGGGTATTATCGTCGGTTTATCCAGGATTTTTCCCGGATCGCAGTGCCGTTGACGAGATTGACAAGGAAAAGTGAGCCGTATGTCTGGGGTCCAGAACAGCAGACAGCGTTCGAGACGTTGAGGCAGAGGCTATGTGAGGCACCGATCCTGACGCTTCCCGAGGGCGTAGAGGACATGACGGTGTATTGTGACGCGTCACACCTTGGCTTGGGGTGTGTTCTGATGCAGAGGGGTCGAGTGATAGCTTACGCGTTGATAACACCAAAATTATACATGTTTTGATCGTACTTAATTGTCTGATTTTACCCCATTTCTCACCCATTTCTGATCTGATTACTCATGTTTTGGACTGATTCTCACTTTTGTAGGTTTTGGAGGCCGTGGAACGGAAAAGTACGAAAAAAGGCGAAAAAGCGTGGAAATTAGACAAACTCAACTCAGTGGGCATTTCGCGTCCGCGAGTTATTAAGTTTGGCGCCACAAAGTGTGTACTTTCTAGAATGTTCATGCTTTTCACTGACTTCGCGTTGGCTTTGAAGATTCTCGCGCCGCGAAGTAGGCAAAGACCCTCGACGGAAGATTCCAGAACTTTCCAGAAAAGGAAAATTAGGGTTGTTTTAAGTGTCTCGCACCGCGAGACTGCCGCCTCGCGATCGTGAAACGAGCTCCGAGCTGCCTTTTAAATACTGATCTCCTCCTTCAGTCCAGAAATCATGAAGAAATAATCTTTGAATCATCACCAATCATCCAGTAGTTGCACCTTTTTCATTTTTCTTACGTTGATTAGTGAGAGAGAGAGAGATAGAGTTGTGCCGATACGACACGGAGTTTGGTTCTCAATCATCTGTTGTTGTACGCTCGGTATAATGTTTGTCTCTATTACTGTTTTTGCTGTTTTCGTAATGTTTTGGTGAGTAGTTTCTTTAGTGGTACTTATTGTGGTAGATGAACCTTGTGGATGATGTTTTTATGTTTTAATTGATTAATGGTTTGTTATTGGTTTATTGAGTGTGATTTTATGGTTCCGATTTGATTCGTATTGTATGGATATTTGAATTCGTTGGTTGGGTGTATCTGCTTGACCTAGATAGATAGACTCCGATAGGTTAATCAACCTTTCTTGACCTTCCCTTCGGAAACCCGGAGAGTTGTGTTAGGTGGTTAGCTCGGACCGAGAGCAGCCAGATAGTAGAATTCCGTGCAATAGTGATAGAATTGGGTGCTGGTACTAGATTGTCTGACAATCAGTCTATGTATTGGGACTAGGAAGACCAACCTAGTTGACAACCGTAATGATCGCATGTTAGGTGTTCCAGACTTAAATTCCTACAATAACCAATACAACCATACCTTTGGCGAAGTTTTAATCATCCACTTGGGGAGTCGTTATACCATGATAAGTACTAATGTTTTCTTTTATAGAGTTTAATTCATCTTCTTTTTGCTTCTTAGTTAATTAGTTGTTTAATTAGTTGTCTTTTAATTAATCAAACCATTTTCCTAAAAACCCCCCATAACTTTAGATTAATTAAACTAGCTAAGATTATTAGTCTACATAACTTGACCGTTCCCAGTGGTAGATACGATACCTGGACTTTCCTACACTATATTACTCACGATCAGGTACGCTTGCCGGTGAATGTGGTAACAGTGGTTAGGCTTTAGAGGTTAAAACTTGTGTTGCTCTTTATATACAATAATTACCGCATCACCCGTCGAGGCAGTTGAAGCCTCACAAGGCTAACTACCCCACGCATGACCTTGAGCTAGCGGCAGTGGTTTTCGCACTGAAGATCTGGAGGCACTACCTGTACGGGGTGAAGTGCACCATCTATACTGATCACCGTAGCTTGAGGCATTTCTTAGACCAGCCGAACCTGAACATGCGGCAGCGGCGATGGCTTGACGTAGTTAAGGACTACGACTGCGATATACTTTACCACCCTGGTAAGGCGAACATGGTGGCGGACGCGTTGAGTAGGAAGACGGCTCATACCTCTCTTCGGATATCACATCTGAAGATGGTTGTGACCACTTCGTTCCTAGAGCTGGTTTGGCGAGCTCAAAAGGAGGCCGGTCGGAACGACAACCAGAACAGGGAGCGGGTGAGATGTCAGCTACCACTGATGGTTCGAGATAGTAGAGGATTGCTTACTAGGCACGAGCAGGTGTGGGTTCCGCATGCGGGCGGTGCGCGGCAAACACTGCTAGAGGAGGCGCACAAGTCCAGATTCTCTATACATCCCGGTGCTACTAAGATGTATCGGAATCTGAGGACTGACTATTGGTGGCCGGGGATGAAGAGGGAGGTGGCCCGCTATGTAGAGTCTTGTATGACATGTCTGAAGGTCAAAGCGGAGCATCAGAGACCCCATGGGAAGATGCAGCCGCTAGAGATTCCGGAGTGGAAGTGGGAGAACATTACTATGGACCTGATCACCAAACTACCGAAGACACCGCGGAAGTTTGATGCAATCTGGGTGATAGTAGACCGTTTGACTAAGAGTGCACATTTCTTAGCCATTCGGGAGAGCTATACTTCAGAGCAGCTGGCGGACCTTTATATGAGAGAGGTGGTGGTGAGGCATGGAATACCGGTGTCGATCATCTCTGATCGGGATACCCGTTTTACCTCAAGGTTTTGGGAGCGATTCCATGCAGACCTGGGTACAAGGCTGCATTTCAGTACAACTTATCATCCGCAAACTGATGGGCAGGGTGAGCGTACGATCCAAACCTTGGAGGATATGCTCCGAGCTTGTGTTCTGGATTTCGGAGGTAGTTGGGATACGTACCTGCCATTGGCGGAGTTTTCGTATAACAACAATTACCACTCGAGTATTGGGATGCCTCCCTATGAGATGTTGTATGGGAGGAGGTGTCGGACCCCAATCTGTTGGCGCGAGGTTGGTCAGCGTGTTCTCAGGAGCACAGATGTGGTTCAGCAGACTACCGAGCACATCCAGAGGATCAGGGAGAGGCTACGGACTGCCTAGAGTAGGCAGAAGAGCAATGCTGATAGGCGGATATCAGATTTTGAGTTTCAGGTGGGTGATCGTGTTCTGCTGAAGGTTTCACCCTGGAAGGGGATGATTCGGTTCCAAAAGAGGGGCAAGCTCGGGCCCCGTTACATTGGACCTTTCGTGATTCTTGCGCGTGTTGGGAAGGCGGCCTACCGGTTGGAGTTGCCGGAAGTGCTTGGCCAGATCCACAACACCTTCCCCGTATCTCAGTTGCGGAAGTGTCTCGCCGACGAGACGACACACATACCTTTAGACGACATTCAGGTGGATGCGAGCCTGAACTTTGTCGAGAGGCCAGTTGTAGTGTTGGAACGGAAGGTAAAGAAGCTACACAACAAGGAGATAGGAATCGTAAAGGTGCAGTGGCAGCATCGAAAGGGTTCCGAGTGGACTTGGGAACTAGAGGCGGAGATGCGGGAGAAGCACCCGGAGCTCTTCTCAGACTGATTTCGGGGACAAAATCCTGGTAAGTGGGGGAGAGTTGTAACACCCCAAAATACCTTAAGGAAAATCCTTTTATTCTTTTCTTTTATTGTATTTATTTTTTTTCTTTTATTTGGTTAGGGAGTAGATAAATATTTTCAGTTGGGAATTTGAGTGGGATTAGGATGCCAGACTTGTTTATCTACTTCTGTATTTCACTTATTTAATTCTTATCTCCTTCCACATAACTTGGAGAGGAAGGTAAGTAGAGAGAGAGGTAACTGATAGAGAGAGAGATCGGCTGGGAGAGAAAGAGAGAGAGAGAGAGAAGGGTCGGCTGCTGGAAAAGGGTTCGGAGACCGTTGTCGTTTCGCGAGGTAAGGATTTTCTTAACTTTCTCGTTATCGTTCATATCTAGAGTTCATTGAGAGGTTGGTGGCTGTCGATAGAGAGATACGGTGGTCGCCGGTTTTGGCCGGCGATTACCGTCGCCGTGCTGATCGTCCACGCCGGCGACAGCCGGCGATGGTGATGGTTTGCGGTTGCGGCGACATCCGGGAGTAGCCGTTGTAGGGGTTTAGCGGCGGCGATACCCGGCTTTAGGGTGGTAGTCAATCACGCCGGCGATAGCCGGCGATGGTAATGACAGTAGTGATGTTGGTTATGTCGACAAAGGTCAGCGGCGGCGCCGGTCGTGTCTGCGGCTGCGTCGTGGCTGCTGCTGTAGTATGACTCGCGTCGCGAGGCGGCGCTACTGTCGTAGCTCGCACCGGGAGCGGTTCGCGCCGCGAAGGCGGGGACCGTTGGTCGTTCGCGCCGCGAGGCGGCGGCGTCTGGTGGCGTCGTAGGCTGTTTGCAGCAGAGGGATGCGTAGGTGGTTGTGTGGTGGCAATTGGAGCGCCGTCTTGGGCCGGCGACGGAACCGCTGCTGTCGTAGTGGTTGTTTTGTGGTGGGGGTTACGGGCTAGCGGCGATCGGCGTTGCCTGGGTCTGTCCCACCGGCGAGGACTGGTGTCGGCAGCTCGAGTCGAATCGGCACTGTTGGAGCGGCTCGCACCGCGAAGCCGGTGCTGGTGAGTGTGATGGCAGTCGATTGTGGCGGGTTGTCGTCCGCTGGCGTTCGATGGTGGGCATTCGTATTCCGCTGTAGCTAGTTGGCGCAAGTCGGAACGCGGGTGAACCGTGTGGACCGTTGGGTGTCGCGACCCTGTTTTTCCTCGTGTGATTACCTAGGTTGTCGGGATAGCTTGGGTTCGTTATTGAGTTGTGAAAACCTGATAGTTTTTATGTGATATTTAATTTACAGATTTTGTTGATTGTTAAATTGTGATTCGGTTGTGTTATTTGTCTGCGTTTGAGGTGAGTTACACTCGCTTACTTTTATAGCATGGTATGTATTGTATGCATGATAGTGTATGTAAAGGGAACCACATGCCCTTGGTGAGTTGTGGGGCCGACCCGTGTCCTAACTGACGAGAGAAAAAGGGAAACCACATGCCGTTGATGAGTTGTGGGGGCCGACCCGTGTCCAAACTGACGGGTGAATTTGTATCGATCTCATGAGAGTCATGTTGTGATGTGTATGTTGTTATTTGATATGTTATGACGGGTCTGTTAATGGATGTGTTGGGTACCTGTTATGGTACGGTGCATGCTATGTGGTTGGATGTAAGTAGTGCTTGGTCACTAAGCTTTATGTTTAACCTTTCGTTGTTTTCCCCTTTTTCCAGGCTCGGGATCAAGTGTGGACAAAGGAAAGGCCCCGCTTTGATGCTAGCCGTGAGGATGGTTCCGACATTTCTTGTGGATGCTTGATTTCATTATTTTTTTGAACATAAGATTTTAACTTGTGGATTTTGGTTTAAATTATTTGGTCTAGTTTGCGAAACAATTTTGATTAAATCTTATAAATTGGAATTTAATAGTCGATTTTCTTATGCCCAAAATTGTACATTTACAAATTAAATTTTTCGGTGTTACACCACAATCTGGAAGCACCTATATTCGAACCTAGGGTAAAAGGTTAGCAAGTCACTTTCCCCACAAGTCTTAACCAGTACGCCACAACTTTGTGGTTTAATATCATGAGTTTTGATGGCTCATCCCATAAAATAAAATGCATCGTAACCCATATTTAAGAGTAATTAGGCTAGTAAAGTTACCTAGTCGGGAGGGCATTGAATAAGGATTGTTACTATCACAATATACCCTTTTTCCTCATACCGGCCCAACCGACCCAACCTACCATACCTTATTGTTTCGGCCGAGAAATGAATGAACTTAGTGGAATGATGGGGTAGCAAGACACGGCAGATTCCAAAATTTTATGATAGATCAAAATCAAATATATCCGGTCTAGATCTAGATCTATTAAATTGTTTTTTTAGATTTTATTTAATTTAGATCAAAGTTGGAAGATTAGAACCCAAAAATGTATCGCCATCTCCTAGAAAACATGGCAATAATCAAACCTCATAAGATTGTAATTATTTTAAAGTTTATCCAAAAGAGCTATTACAAAAACGTATTTAAAGAAGTCCTTAAAATTTCAGTTAAAAATATTTTTTAGAACACTTATAAAAATGTTTTTACCAAAGAAATAATTTTTTGGCCATCCACTGTCGTGAAGCGGGGTAGGTGGCGGGTTGGGCGAACCCGTCGGATTCCATCGGCAACACCGTCGTGGACCCTTTAGGTTCCATGCCTTCGGTTCTGCCAAGCCGAAGACCACCACCCCACCCCACCCCACCCCACCCAACCCAATTAATAGCCAATGATGTGTTTTCATTTAATTTTTTTATGTTTTTTGGTTCATTGGGTTGGTAGTGGATGAATTTGGTTGGTTTGGATAAAATAGTAGAAAGCTGATGTGTCGTTAATGTAGTAGTTGGATTCATTGGGTTGGTAGTGATGGCCTTATAAGAGATATAAAGAAAAAGTGTTTGTTATCTCTAAAGAATGTTTTATTCCAATCTATTTAAAGAAGATATCCGTAACAAAAAAGATAAATTAATTAAAATAATTTATTTTTTAAGTTAACTCTTCATAAATATAAAATCTACCATAAATGTAAATTTACCTATAAGTGTAGGTTTGCAATAATTTTTACTGCAAGTCGACAATATTCCAGCTTAAAAACTCTCCACAAATATAATATAAAATTTACCATAAATATAGGACCACATCCGTGAACATAGGTTTTAACGGATTTGGGTCTCAAATGTGAATAAAATTGTCGTTTAACTACATTTATTTTCTACACAATGTAGTGTTATCTTTGTAAAGTTAGAAAGAATGTAACTAGGAGATTAAATCCTAAATGTAAAATTGTAATACAATTAATTTACCCCTCAAACATTTATCGTCAAGTTCACTTTAACACTATTTTCAGTTTTCAGAATATCAGTGTTTTAGTACCTCTGGGTTTTAGCATTGTCATTTCAACTCTTAGGCCATGAGTACTACTATAGATTTTGAGATCAATTCTTTAGTGTCACATCAGTTTTCCACTGTCCAAGTCTCAAACCATCACCAACCTTTCAAATTTTCTAACACAACCTTTCAACCTTTAATACCATTTACAATTTTTTGTTAATTATATATATATAAGCGAGAGAAAGAGAGAGAGAGAGAGAGAGAGAGAGAGAGAGAGAGCAAACCAGTTGGTTCGTGAGCTAGATGCCAAGCCCGCTGCTTGAGCCCGCACGAGGCGTACCACCATCGAGTTGAGCCCGACGAGGCCGCATGGTGACCTGTGTGTGGTACTCATGACCTTACAGATTTGGCACCTCATGTTTCATCACTTTTACCCTTTAGTCCTTCAACTTTCAACTAGTGACCTTTTTCCATTACTTTCGACATTCGGTCATTCAGAGTTTAGTTAGTGACCTTATCAACTCTTAATTTTGAGATTTTTGTAACTCACACACATCAAGTAATATATTAGTATAAAGTACGAGTCTTTTGTTTGTAATCATCAAGACAAAATGTTTGTAGTGAATATGTAGAGATGTAACACATTTGCATCAATTCATACTGTAGTAATTGAAATCCTCTTAATACACCTGAATTACTGTAACACCCTCAAATTTGGAAAGAGCGACTAATTTAAATTTTCCCAAAATACATCGAACAACAAAAATATTATTTTCTATACATCAATACTAGAATTACTTCAAATCAAATTTCTAGTTTATCTTCAATAAATAATAAATCGAGTCTTATAACAAGTCTAAGACTATGTTGGGTGTTACTATAAACTCAATATCGGTCGCTATCTCCAAGGCGCGACAACGAAGCTAGATCATTCACGTGTTTCTAACAACCACTTACCCCAACATGGTGTCACTAGTACCATACCCCAACAAGGACCTGATACACATGCTGACAAATAAAAAGGGTTCATATAATTCATATAAAATGGTAGCCGAAATGATGCAGGACAATTCATGATTTCCAAAATAATATAATGAACATAAAACATCTTTGTCAAATTTCCGCTGTTTTCGTAAATGAAAATCATTAACCCAAACCTTGAATAAGGATAATATTTAAATAACAAACAAGTATCAAAACTAATTCCCAAAACCTTCAAAACGTGATTGAGGTTTAATACTTAAAATTAACCATACCCAGGCCATGGATAAAAATCCACAACCAAAATGTTACCAAAAAATATGGTGAAAACTCAATACTCAAAGCTTTCATGCCAGAATATAAATACAAAAGATAGCTCTTTGACAGAATGGGGGAGACCCATTTCCATCAAGGTGACAAGTCACTAAATAGCACCTAAAGTCACGGTCTTAGTGTACATGCCGCGCCCGACATCACAACCTCAAACCGTTTTGCACTTATTACCTACCTGGTTAGGTTACAGGTGAAGGACTCCCCAGACTTCACTGCATATTAGTAACAACTAAATAGAACTACTAGATAGCACCTCAAGTCCCGATCTTAGTGCATCCTCAGACCGTTTTGCCTTTATTGCACACCCCATCGGGTCACACCTCAAAGACTCCTGGAACTTTATTGCATACCTAGAGCTAGACAAGTTCAACCACAAGGGTATAAACACACCATATTGGAACTCACTAGTACACCTTGGGCCTTATGCATAAGTATTTCCCGACCAATTTTCCAAACTCAAAACTCAAACTAAACCTTAATTAAGATGCAATAAATTGCAAATCATACCAAAAGCCCCACATCGAGCTATTAAAACCAGACAAATGTCTCCAAGATCCAACAAAGTAAAAAACGAGCGAAAAGCCCAATAGCTAGACTTGACTACTCGATGAAGTCAAAACCAACGGTGAAATACATTTGAGCTCCATTTATGTAAATACATGCTCTAAGTGCATGTTTACGTCAAAATCTCTACTATGATTAAACAGATTATTTTCCAAACACAACCATGCTCACATATTTCCAAAATGTCCCATAATGCAGTAACGTATATTTTCCAAATGGTTTATAAAGTCAAATTCACGAAAATGCAAATGACACCAAAAATCTCCATTTATGAGATAAAACATAAACACAACCTACATTTATGTTTTATTTATCAAAATGTCTAAAAATCCAAGAATAAGCATTTTATATGATTTATAAAACCAAATATATCTGATCTGCAAAACGTACCAAATGCTCGTGCATTTGATAAATAACAAATATAACACGTTAATACTTCAAAACGAACATGTTTGGCATGTACATAGTTTTCACAAAGGAACATGAACTCACATTGCTAGATTATGAAAAATCTAGATTTTATCCCAAGCTAGAGCTCATTTGAGGAAACTTGAATCTTCAAGCAAAATCTTCCAAATCCTTGATCCACAAATCTCAAACATCAACATACACTTCTAAGTATATGGAATCATTCTCTAAAACATTTTTCACATAAATGGATTTTGATCAAAACCCTAATTTTGACCTAACTTTCTAAAATCACCCAAACTCAAAGATCTAAAAAATAAAACACTAAAAAATCATAAATGAAGCATTTATAACTTGCATGAAGATTTGCAAAAGAGTATGTTGAACTTACCACTAGATTTGAGTAAAAACCCCCAAATATGTTGATTTCAATAAATGGAGATGAACATCCTAGATCATCCCTTGAGGTCATGGTTACGCACTTGTATCAGCTAGGAATCCTTGGTTTCACGAGGGAAATCCTCCAAAATGGCTAGGTTTTTAGATCTAGAAGAAAGAACCCGAGTTGAGAGAGAAAGTGGTGGGTTTTGAGAAGTGAAGAATGGGAAATGAGGAAGTAGGTCGAGCTGATAAGGTTTTTAAGATGTTGGAGTCGTGTATTACAATGCCTGCGACAATGCCATAATGGCAATGTCGCAGAGCTTCTAGCTCTTCTATTCCTCCCTCGTGACTATGACACGCGATAATGGATTGTCATAGTCGCCCTAAGTCCCAACGGGCAGACTTTTCGTATCCAAACGTCGATTTTGCTCCCCGGCTCGAGTCCAAACATCGATGGTTTAATCCTATGTATAATTAAAGCTATACCTCAGGATTTTTGTAAAAATGGGGATGAGGAAGGTTTTTGATTCTGTTACCGAAATTTCCGAAGGTTACAATTACTTCACTGCTTCTCTCACTTCTACCGCTACTCTTTTCCCCTGTTCTCTCCCTTTTCCTTTGACAACTGAGTAGGTCAAATTAGAGAGCAGATTCAACGTTTTTTGCTTCTCATCAAGGCCTCTCAATTATTGTCACTCTCTTCCTCTTGACATTTTTTAAACCACGTTCAAGTTTAAACATATATAACCCTTTCCCTAAAAATTAGTGGACTTGGATAAAGTGTCAACTAGTCCTGATGCAGCATAGGTTTGCGAAAGGATCGACAAGCGTCTAAACCCTTTTGAAGCTGAGAATTATGAATAGTAAAACTCAAGAAAACTAGAGAACAACTCTAAAACTCACAAGGAGAAGAATATTATTGAATAAAACTTGATGATTTACAATAAAGGAGAAAGATTCTATTTATAAGCTAAATTCATAAAAGATAAATGCCAAATAAATCTAATCCTAAAATAACTAAAATACTAATCAATAATCTCTAACTTGTTAACTAAGAAAACTAAATAAAAAGGTAACTAGATAATTAATCATCAACTAATAAAATATTTAAATATATTTATAAACGCAATCGCTTCCAAATTAATCAGATGCGGACAATTATCAGCAGCTAGCTCGCGCCGCGAGCTTCTTCTTCGCGTCGCGAAGTTGCGCGTGTCTCGACTCTTCTTTCGAGCATGTTTCCTCTCCTTTCGAAACTCTCTAAAAATCTCGAATACAGATCGAAATTGATCTGTATCAAGTCCCTTTGTCCCTTAAATTCAAGGTTTCACTCGTCCAATTCGTGCATATTACTTGGTTTCAAATTTGAAGTGTTATAATTTTATACATGAGATAAAAGGAACATTTATGCGACTAGTTTAAAGTAGTAAGAATTAATTATGTGTATAAGTATCGAGGATTTATGGTTTCTATTTCTTTTTGTTATTAAGATTCAATAGTATGCACAACTAGTTTAATAATTTCATAGAGATGATATGCAAATAAATTGTACACAAGTAATGAAAGGATACAAAGTAGTTACATTTAGGGCGATAAACGCTTCATTTTAACTTTCATAAAACTTGTATAAGAATAACAAAATAATAATTGTCTTCTTTAGTTTATTTGTTTTTCTCAAAAATAAAATGAAATTATACAAGATCTAGTACCTCATTTAATTGAAAATCAAATGAACTTAAAAATTAAGAACCAAAGAATGAGAGACTATGAATGACCTACATGTACCTTGTATATTACAACAAGAGAACTTGTACATGTAATCATCGTCACCAAGACTATTATAGTTTTGGGAACGATAGACCTTGCATGGTATTACAGTTGGTTATGGGTGGTATAGTTGCACAAACATACAAGAATTCAAGTGTGATAGCTGCAAAGTGCGAGTTACAACATTGTAAATATATATATATATATATATATATATTTAATAATCAGATGGCGAAACAATTTAGTCATGATAACATGTAAAGGTGATGCAATGAGAAGGGAGAAGTTCGTAATAAGACCATCTACAACAATACAATGCCAACTCATCTTTCTAATATGCTACATCACTTTGCAATAAACATCTACATCAATGCAATATCAGTCGTCTTTCAATTTAGTTTTTATATTAATAAAATATCATTTTTTTTATTAATTAAATATAAGAAAATAATGAAAACTATGAAAATGACCCCACTTGATTTGCAAGAGCTTTCAAGTTTTGCAAGACTTGTAGAGTTTTGCATGGAATCTTTCCTAGGTGGCAATGCCACATCACTTGCAAGGAGTGTTTGCAAGGTTGGTGTGGATGGCTTAATATTGCAGGTATGACATGGGATATAAACAATGTATATTAAACCTAAATATTTGGAAAATCTTTATTTTTGTTACGAGTCATTTCAATATGAAATACATTAGTGATTTGTTTAAAGTAGATTGTCTTAATATAATAGAGTGGATTTTATAACATGTATTTTTCGGTCATTCTACAATTTTAACAAACTTAGTAGCTAATTTGTCAAATGTTACTGAATTTCTCTGCTAGTTTTTAAATTAACAGCAAATTTATTAACCAACAACTAGTTTATCAGTTAGTTGTCAAACATAACTGAAACCATGATACTAGCGGATCCTTGTGTACGTGATTTGACTATTATATAATACAAATGTTTCCAATAAAAAAAAGACATCGAATTTTCAGTTATGAGTTGTAATAATACTAGGATAATTCTAGTTATTCTCCATCATTGCTTGTTAGTTTTAGATGTATACCCCCAAGAAACGACTATAACGGAAAGAGTCCTTTAAATTTCAATAAACAAGTCTACGATACTCAATTTGATTCTTAGCCAACAATTGCAAAATGGTAAGATCTCTTTTGCATATTCATCTCTTGGTCTATTTAATAGAAGTGCATACAGACTAGTTTGAGGATATGTATATATAACCTATTTGTAGAAAGTATACACATGATAATGCCACTAAAGTTTTATGATGACAATTAAACCCGTGGCATAACTTTGCGTTAATATTTACAGTTTATACGCACAAAAGTAAATATTTTAAAAGTAAAAAGGTCAAAATTTAGAATATATAAGGTTGTCTTCAAATATGTGTCATATTAAGGATATTTTTAGAGAGACATAGGAACAAGGTTTTCCAAAATTAGTTTTAAGTAACTTCTTTTCTTATCTCTTTTTGAAATAAATATGAAAAGATCATATTTGAATTATTTGATGTAATTTTAGACTATCTTTTTCTATACCCCCTTTGTCATCTCACATTCCCATGTTTTTATTAAATTTTTAAGGTTTTGAGAATTTTGTTTCTACTCAGAACAACGTAGTTAGCATGTGCTTGTAGATTTGTTTTGATTGATGTTGTGTATGTAATTTGAATGCATATGATTCATGGTAAGGAACAAGTTTTCAATTGTTTATGCATATCTTTCATGTTTGTCCTTTTTTATTCTGTATTTTGATTAACAGTTTTTTAGATTTTAATATTGTGTTGTTGTTCAAATTGTTTTCATTTTTCCTTCTCAGATTTAGGTTTGTCTTTAAGCTTTTTCATATATATGTTTTGATTCTCATGATTTCTGTTTAAATAGCCATTACTTCAGTAATGGCCAACCTTATTGTTGTAGAAAGGGATAGTTGGGAACAGTTCAAAGTAAAGAATGATTCCATTAAAATCCAAGAAGTGTTGAAAGGTCAACATTCCTAACCTTGAAGATGCAAATTTTGACGATGATAGTAATGCTCATAAACGTACCCTGATACTAATAGAAGGCGATTCAGCCAAAACTCTTGTAGTAAGTATGCATAATTTTCAAATAAGTATTTTTCTCTTTAGCATAATACTCCCAAATTGAACCAAGGTTATATGTTTGCAGATGCGTAAGGTATCACATTATAGGCTCCAAAATGATTATGGTGTTTAGCTATTGAGTGGCAATCTACCTAATGCGTTGACAGTAAATCCTGATAAGATGCAAAAAAATAAAGATATCTAAAACATTATAAATATCCTTGGACTAGAACTTTTCAAAATATATCATAATGTGCAGTCTTTGAGATATCAACATTTAATTTTAATGATGCATCAGGTGACTAAGATACTTGAAATTTTAATGCATGGTTTTGTGTACTATGTTGGCTAATAGATTTTTTTGGATTCTAGAATCATGATGGCTCCCATCTAAAGGGTTACTCATCGCTTTTTTTTTGCCAGTTATGGCCTTCACTACTTAAAGTTGATGGTTATTTGTTGCTGGAGTTTCGCCTATTTTAAGGGTTTTTAAAAAGGTGGATAATACAATATCTGTGTTAGAATTCTATTGAATTCATGACTATGATGCTTGGAAGGTAGGTAAGACGGATGGTGTAAGAATATATCAAATAAATTTATTGTGGGTTGGGAGCGTTTAGTAAAGATGAAACTTTACAAATATTTGCTGATATAGACAAAAAGAAAAAGCGTTTTATTTGGGTGGATAGGGAGGATGGTGTGGCATTAGTAAAGCCTTTCGTTAAGGCGTATGTTTTGGACCGTAGGAAAATGATCAGGGACCTTAAAAATGTCTGTTTATTTGCAGCTTTTGTCTATTCATGGCATAATTTTGTTACAAGTTTTAGTTTTGTGATGATCACATGTTTTTGTTGTGTAACCTCGTAGTTATCTTCTTGCAAGCGATAAAACTGTTCGATAATATGACTTCATCCATAAGGAGTTTATCTGATACTTTACGGCTGTTGTTGACAGATTATTACCATCGATTGTGGATGGTTTAAATTTAGGACAAAGAAAGATATTCTACCGTGCTTTTGAACTTGACAGGCTAAATAAAAAGGAAAAATGAGTTGTTACTTTAAGTAACGGTTATGTTACTTATCATTTTGACTATTGTTATAATGAAACAAGTATCGAGTCTGTGATCATAAGCATAACCCAAAATATTGTCGGCAATATAATATCAATTTGATTTACCATGTGTAGAAATTTGGCACCCATGATGAGGTGGGATATATATATATATATACACATATAGAGGGGGTTCATACAAAAACCACCCCATTTAAAGAAACAAAGGAACTGAATTTGAACCACAAGTGATGTGGACCCATATGCGACCCACCCATTAAATAGAGCATATATGATTTAGTGGTGGGACCCACCTGAATCATATTTGACTTATTTAATGGTTGGGTTTCACATACACTCACATCACATGTGGTTCAAAGTTATTCTTTTGTTTCTACCAAATCCATTGCTTCTTGTTTAAACCTAATTCTATACATATAATATTGGTAGTTGTTTTTCATCTTTTTTGTTTGATTTAATTTTTTTTGTAAGGTGGTAAAGATAATGCAAATGTCACTTATCTCAAAACATGTATTTCTTCTATCTGCAAGTTGATTTTTCCACTGATGATGAATGTATATTGGAGTTTTTGGAAGATGAAAACGGTAAATCGATTCAGCCCAAGTGGTTTTTGCCGATTTTATCGTTAATTATAGTGAACAGCTGTAAGGCATTAGCGCCGGGCTTTATGAGAATTATGTCATGTACAATGGGTTTGTTTAAGGGGTGAAAGTTACCAGCCAATGGTACCATGGTACAATGGGTTTAAAGGAACAATTGTACCATTTCAACCTAGTGAAGAACCCAATAACCTCAAAATGTACATCTTTAAAGGGAACCTAATAAGCTCAAAATCAAAGAGCTGCCACTATGGATGTGGACTGATGAATATAAGCAGTTCTTGGGTATTGACCTATTCTTTTAAGGTAGTTTTTATTCGTAAAAATGATGATGATACATTCAATATTTTTAAGGTAGATGAATATTGTTGATATTTTGGTAAATCTTTTTATAGGAATATGATTTCTCTAATTTTTTTGTGTATGTTTATTTTACATACAATTCTGATGGAGTTCTATCATCTTCGTCTCCAATAATATAAAGAAAGAAAAGCAAGTTAGTTTTATTACATATCTCGTACGAACTATTATTTACTGATTTTTGCATTATATGAATTACAGAAGGTGGTGACTAAAATGCTTGAGGAGTTGGAGCACGTGGTAATAGAAACTGAAAGAACACGTAATACGGCATTGTTAGCGAAGCTCAATACTTGTTTTGCGGAACAACTATGGCTTGATGATCTTGAAGTTCTTGATAAAAAAACTCAAGGTATGTTTGTTAAATTTGGCAGAAGATTGGTTTTTTATTATTGAAATCAAATCTTGATCTTTTTTTGTTTTTTATCAAGGAACTTTGCGAATTAGAAAAACAGAAGGATGTTGAGCAAAAAGAAATGAAAATGAGAAGGTTATAGCAGGTAATTAAATTCATCCAAAAATAAGTCTTAAGATCTTTATAGATCTGTTTAGATGTTGTTGTTATGAGTATAAAGCAAAGTGAGATTAATACATCTTTTCTTACCTTAGATTCTTTAGAACGGTGTGTTGTTATGACTGATATTATTTTCTTCCCTATATAGTTTCAAAACTATTTAGATGTATGTTTTGGACGGTTGGGAAATGATTAAGGACCTTAAAAAGGTTTGTTTATTTGCAACATTTGTATATCCTTGGCATAATTTTGTTACAAGTTTTAATGTGGGTCCATATGCGACACACCCATTAAATAAAACATATAAGATTTAGTGGTGGGACCCACCTGAATCCTATATGATTTATTTAATGGGCAGATCGCAAATAGGTCCCATCACATATGGTTCTTCCACTAAATCATATATGCTTTATTTAATGGGTGTGGTCACATATGGGCCCACATCACAGCTGGTTCAAAGTTGTTCATTTGTTCCTACAAAATGCATTGTTTCTTGTTTGAACTTAATTCTATACATATAATATTGGTAGTTGTTTTCATCTTTTTTGTTTGATTAAATTTCTTTTTTTTGTAAGGTGGTAAAGTTCATGCTAATGCCACGTATCTCAAAACATGTATTTCTTCTATTTGCAAGTTGATTTTTCCCAAGGATGATGAATGTATATTGGAATTTTGGAAGCTGAAAATGGTAAATCTATTCACCCAAGTGGTTTTTGCTGATTTTACCGTTAATTTTGGTGAACGACTGTAATGCATTAGCGCCTTTTGATGAACGCATGTAATGCATTAGCGCTGGGCTTTAGGAGCATTGTGTCGTGTTTTAATCCGAAAGATGTTACTGACAATCTCATGTGTTTGTTAAGGGGTGAAAGTTACCAGCCAATGGTACCATGGTACAATGGGTTTAAAGGAACAATTGTACCATTTCAACCTGGTGAAGAGCTCAATAAGCTTAAAATGTACATCTCCAAAAGGAAGGTGAAGCTAATTGAACCTAATAAGCTCAAAATCAAAGAGCTGCCACTATAGATGTAGACTGATGAATATAGGCAGTTTTTGGGTATTGACCCGTTCTTTAAGGTAATTTTTATTCTTAAAAATGATGATGATACATTCAATCTTTTAAGGTAGATGAGTATTGTTGATATTTTGGTAAATCTTTTATAGGGATATGATTTCTATAAAGATGATGATGTTGATGATGATGGTAAGATTTGTTTAGATGTTGTACTGTCCAAAGGATGAACAAATGCAGCAGGTCAAGTGGCAAAATGAGTTTCTAGAAAATATCCAGTTGTCTTCCATGATAAATTTGACCAAGATAATTCTTTTAGACACTGATGGCGTAGCAAAGACATATGGTAGTGTTCAAGAGATTAAGTGTGATTTGGAAAAAGGCTATCGAATATAACAATCCAAGGATTATTTGATCTAATATATTTTTTTGTTTATGTTTATTTTACATACTGTTATGATGGAGTTCTATCATCTTTGTCTCCAATATTATAAAGAAAGAAAGACAAGTTAGTTTCATTACATATATCGTATGAACTACTGTTTACTCATTTTTGCATTATATGAATTACAGAAGGTGATGACTAAAAAACTTGAGGAGTTGAAGCACGTGGGAACAGAAATTGAAAGAACACGTAATATGGCATTGTTAGCAAAGCTCAATACTTGTTCTGCGGAACAACTATGGCTTGATGATCTTGAAGTTCTTGAGAAAAAACTAAAGGTATGTTTGGTAAATTTGGCAAAAGATTTGTTTTTCTTTATTGAAATCAAATCTTGATCTTTTTTTATTTCTTATCTTGGAACTTAGCGAATTAGAAAAAGAGAAGGAGGTGGAACAAAAAAGAAATGAAAATGAGAAGGTTATAGTAGGTAATTGCATTCATCCAAAAATAAGCCTGTAGATAGATCTCTTTAAATGTTGTTATGAGTATAAAGCAAAGTGAGATAACTTCATCTTTTCTTACCTTAGATTTTTCTGATCGGTGTGTTGTTATGACTTATATTGTTTTCTTCCCTATATAGTTTCACATCTGTTTAGATTTTGTTTGAATAACACTTTTTATTGTTAGATGTATGTTTTGGATTGTAGGGAAATGATCACGGACCTTAAAATGTCTGTTTATTTGCAGCTTTTGTGTATCCATGGCATAATTTTGTTACAAGTTTTAGTTTTGTGATGATTACATTCTTTTTTGTTGTGCAGCCTCGTAGTTATCTTCTGGCAAGCAATATTGTTCGATATTATGACATTGTCCATAAGGAGCTTGTCTCTCAAGGCTGCTGTTGACAGATCATTACCAACGATTGTGGATGGTTTAAAGTTAGGACAAAAAAGATATTGTACTATGCTTTTAAACTTGACAGGCTAAATAAAAAGGCAATGGAAGTTTAAGTGGTTATGCTACTTATCATTATTATTATTGTTATGGTGAATCAATTGTCGAGTCTATAATCATAGGCATGGCCTAAAAAATATTGTGGGCAAAAATAACATCAATTTGCTTTACCCATGTGGAGAATTTGGAACCCGTCATGAGGTGCGATATATATATATATATATACACATATAAAGGAATGATCATACAAGAACCAGCCTCAATTGTAGGAACAAATGAACTAAATTTGAGCCACATGTGATGTGGGCCCATATGCAACCCACGGATTAAATAAAACATATTTAATTTAATGTTGGGACCCACCTGAATCATATATGATATATTTAATGGGTAGGTCCCACATGGGCCACATCACATGTGGTTTTACCACTAAATCATATATGTTTTATTTAATGGGTGGGTTGCATATGGGCCCACATCACATGTGGTTCAAAGTTGTTCCTTGGTTCTTACAAAATGCATTGCTTCTTGTTTGAACTTAATTCTATACATATAATATTGGTAGTTATTTTTCATCTTTTTTGTTTAATTAAATTTCTTTTTTTTGTAGGGTGTTAAAGATCATTCAATTGCCACGTATCTCAAAACATGTATTTCTTCTATCTGTAAGTTGATTTTTCCCAAGGAGGATGGATGTATATTGCAATTTTTAGAAGATGAAAACGGTAAATCGATTCAGCCTAAGTGGTTTTTGCCGATTTTATCGTTAATTTTGGTGAGCGGTCGTAATGCATTAGTGCCTTTTTGGTGAACGGACGTCGGGCTTTAGAAGCATTGTACCGTGTTTTAATCCGAAAGATATTATTGACAATCTCATATGTTTGTTAAAGGGTGAAAGTTACCAGCCAATGGTTCCATGGTACAATGGGTTTAAAGAAACAATTGTACCATTTCAACCTAATGAAGAACCCAATAAGCTCAAAGTGTACATCTCCAAATGGAATGTGGAGCTAATTGAACCTAATAAGCTCAAAATCAATGAGCTACCACTATGGATGTGGACTGATGAATATAGGTAGTTTTTGGGTATTGACCCGTTCTTTAAGGTAGTTTTTATTTTCTTAAAAATGATGATGATACATTCAATCTTTTAAGGTAGATGAATATTGTTGATATTTTGGTAAATATTTTATAGGGATATGATTTTTGTAAAGATGATGATGTTGATGATGATGGTGAGATTTGTTTAGATGTTGTACTATCCAAAGATGTTGTGGATGAATAATGGCAACATGAGAAGTGACAAAATGAGTTTTCTTGAAAATATCTATTTACTCTCCATGATAGATTTGACCAAGATGATTCTTTTAGACGTAGATGGCGTAAAGACATATGGTAGTGTCCAAGAGAGTAAGTGTGATTTGGAAAAAGGTTATCGGATATAACAATCCAGGGATTATTCGATCTAATTTTGTTTGTTTATGTTTATTTTACATAAAGTTCTGATGGAGTTCTATCATCTTCGTCTCCAATAATATAAAGAAAGAAAGGCAAGTTAGTTTTATTACATATCTCGTACGAACTATTATATACTGATTTTTGTAGTATATGAATTACAGAAGGTGATGACTAAAATGCTTGAGGAGTTGCAACACGTTGGAATATAAAGTGAAAGAACACGTAATACGGCATTGTTAGCGAAGCTCAATACTTGTTCTGCGGAACAACTATGGCTTGATGATCTTGAAGTTTTTGATAAAAAAAACTCAAGGTACGTTTGGTAAATTTGGCAAAAGATTTGTTTTTCTTTATTGAAATCAAATTTTGATCTTTATTGTTTTTTATCAAAAAAATTTCCGAATTAGAAAAAAAGGAGGTGGGGCAAAAAGAAATGAAAAAGAGAAAGTTATAGCAAGTAATTGCATTCATCCTAAAATTAGTCTTTAGATCTTTATAGATCTGTTTAGATGTTGTTGTTATGAGTATAAAGCAAAGTGAGATTAGTTTATCTTTTTTGTTGTGCAGCCTCATAGTTATCTTCTTGCAAACAATAATGTTGTTCGATATTATGACTTTGTCTATAAGGAGCTTGTCTGATACTTCAAGGCTGCTGTTCACAGATCATTACCGTCGATTGTCGATGGTTTAAAGTTAGAACAAAGAAAGATATTGTACTATCTTTTGAACTTGACAGGCTAAATAAAAAGGCAATAGAAGTTGTTTCTTTAAGTGGTTATGTTACTTATCATTATGATTATTGTCATAGTGAAGCAAGTGTCGAGTCTATGATCATAGGTATGGCCCAAAATATTGTGGGCAAAAATAATATCAATTTGTTTTACCCATGTGGACAATTTGGCACCTGTGATGAGGTGTGATATATATATATACATATATAAAGGAAGGATCATACAAGAACCACCCTCATTTGTACGAACAAAGAAAGTAAATTTGAGCCACATGTGATATGAGTCCATATGCGACACATCCATTAAATAAAACATATATGATTTAGTGGTGGGACCCACCTGAATCATATATGATTTATTAATGAGTAGGTCCCACATGGGTCACATCACATGTGGTTCTACCACTAAATCATATATGCTTTATTTAATGGGTGAGTCGTTTATGGGCCCACATCACATGTGGTTCAAAGTTGTTCATTTGTTCCTACAAAATGCATTGCTTCTTGTTTGAACCTAATTTTATACATATAATATTGGTAATTGTTTATCTTTTTTGTTTGATTAATTTTTTTTGTAGGGTGGTAAAGATCATGCAAATGCCACGTATTTCAAAACATGTATTTCTTCTATCCGCAAGGTGATTTTTTCCAAGGATGATGAATGCATATTGGAATTTTTGGAAGATGAAAATGGTAAACCGATTCACCCAAGTGGTTTTTGCCGATTTTACCGTTAATTTTGGTGAACAGTTGTAATGCATTAGCGCCTTTTGGTGAACGGATGTAATGCATTAGCGTCGGGCTTTAGGAGCATTGTCGTGTTTTAATCCCAAAGATGTTACTGACAATCTCATGTGTTTGTTAAGGGGTGAAAGTTACCAGCCAATGGTACCGTGGTACAATGGGTTTAAAGAAACAATTGTACCATTTCAACCTAGTGAAGAACCCAATAAGCTCAAAATGTACAACTCCAAAAGGAAGGTGGAGCTAATAGAACCTATTAAGCACAAAATCAAAGAGTTGCCACTATGGATGTGGACTGATGAATATAGGCAGTTTTTGGGTATTGACCTGTTCTTTAAGGTAGTTTTTATTCTTAAAAATGATGATTATACATTCAATCTTTTAAGGTAGATGAATATTGTTGATATTTTGGTAAATATTTTATAGGGATATGATTTCTGTAAAGATGACGATGTTGATGATGATGGTGAGATTTGTTTAGATGTTGTACTGTCCTAAGATTTTGTGGATGAACAATGGCAGCAGGAGAAGTGACAAAATGAGTTTTCTTGAAAATATCCAGTTGCCTTCATGATAGATTTGACCAGCATGATTCTTTTACACGCAGATGGCGTAGCAAAGACATATGGTATTGTCCAAAAGAGTAAGGGCCTGTTTGGTAGTGGCTTAAGTGGCTTAATGGAGTCTTGAGCTTATTCGCTCAGCTCAAACAAGTTGTTTGGTGACGGCTTAATAAAAAAAATAGCAACTGAATCGCTCAGCTTTGAGAGTTAACATTTATCCACTCAGCCGTGGTCTTTCCCATTTTACCCTCTTAAATGAAACGCTCGCTCAGCTCTCTTAAAAAAATCCTCCCACAAAAACCCTCTCATCATCCAAGACGCGACAGAGGAACAAGAGGATGCTGGTCGGAGTTCTCCGTAGCACCTGTCGCTTGTCGGAGTTTGCCGTCGCACCTGCAGCTCGTCGGAGTTTGCCGTTGCACCTGTTGTTCGCCGGAGTTCCCTGTCGCACCTGCTGATCGCTGGAGTTCTCCGCCGCACCTGCTGCTTGCCGGAGTTGTTAGCTCGTCATTTTCTGCTGATCGTTGGAATTCTTCGCCGCACCTATTTCTATTGGTGCTTGTCTTTTTCTGCCGTTGTTGCTCGTCATTTTCTGCTACTGCTACTCTTCATCTTCTTCAACTGCAGAAGGTATCTATAAGCAAGGTTTTTATGTGGGTTTTGATGAAGAAATCAATCCCAAAATAAGTATGTAGTTTTGTGGTTTAAAGTTGGAATCCTTATTTAAAGTTCAAGATTTTGTGAGGTGGGATTCTGCAAGTGCAATCTCTTCATTTAACTTCAATTTTTGTTTGAATAGATGTTTTATGAATCTTTCTATGGGTAAATATGTAAAATTTTGAGATATTTTTTTGCACAAATCTTGATTTTTTGTGGAATGAGGATTGATTTTGAGTGTGGGTTTTAAAATATGGGAGTTGGTAAAACAAAGGGGAAAATTTTGTTTGATAAAATTTAAGAGCTAAATTATACAATGAGGGCTAAAATAGTCATTTCTGACGTTCAGACAGCTTATTCAGCACAACAAACAAACAACGAAATATATTAATCCACACAGACAGATTTATATGGACAGACAGATTTATCCATACAGGACTTAATGGAAAACTAACCAAACAGGCCCTAAGTGTGATTTGGAAAAAATGTTATCAAATCTATATATATATAAAAAGAAGATGTTGGAGGATGATGTGGACATCCTATCTATTGAGTATTAGCTAATAGAAATTTTCTCATTGTTTTGATTTTTTTAAAATATTAAATAAGTTAAAGACTATAATACCCTTACACGAAAACTATATGTTTAATTTTAAGAAGGACTCTTTGGTAATTTTACTTATGCTTTGATTAGCCTTAACTTGCAATTTAGTTAGTCTTAACTTCTAAATTATGTAACTTCTTAAAAACATTTATTTTACCTCTTCACATTCTTATTTATTAATTAAAAGAAAAAACCTACAAAATAATCATATATAAACTACAATCTAATGCTTCACCAAAATGTGATGAACAACTTTAGTTTAATGTTATGCTATTGGGTTGATATGTTTGTTTGTTGTTTCTATTTTACAAAATTCATATCCCGTCAACATTGTAGCTCACCTTTCGTAAAATTTTCAGGTAGGTTAACATTTTCTATGATTTATTTTATGATTCTCTTGAGTTATATATTGTTTATATGTATATATAAAAAGTTTCCATATAATTTTTTATACATCTTACGTATATTCTCTATCGTTATTATAAAAGTTTTTTGTTTTTTCTATTTTTGAAACTTATTCCAATTTTTATCTTTGTTTTTCTCCTTGATACTTCCTAATTGATATTTATATTAATAGTATAACATTTTTCTTTCATCAAAATTCAAGTTATGCTTTCGATTTGTGTGTTAAATATGATTGTTAATAAGTTTTGAGTTTTTGTTTGGAATTTCTTTACAACTGTTATTTTGGTTTTTCTTTTTCATGTTTTCCACATAATATTTATGTTATATGAGTGTTTTACTTAGGTCTTTTTCTCAATTTTTTGGTTACATTGTTGTAGTTTTCTAGAAAAGAAAATTGTTGACAACAATCAAACTCCAAAGTGTGACCACGTGGTTTATTTACTCTTTGTTTTGTTGGAATTTTATTTCTCATTCTCTTATATTTTCGTAGTCTCTGATTTTGTTTTTGTTTTTCTAATAAAACACCATCAATGAGATAATATTTTCAATCCCAATTTTTTTAACATCAAATTTTGTTCTTTTTGATGTTGTTATGAACAAAATATTTAATTAATTAAACTATTCATCTTCTTGGTTTGTACCTCAAATTTTTTTATTTTTTTATTTTACACATTCTAATAATTTGATTCAAATGAATATTTAAAAGTAAATATATATATATATGTGTGTGAAATTAAGATCAATAAGTACATTTCTATTTACATGAGAGCATTTAAATACATTAAAATGTGTGTATTTTTTACATTAAAAAGATTATAAATTAAATAAACAATTTAAGATGATGATTAATCACATTAATATTATCTTATGATTAACGTTAGTCATACTATTTACATAACATGCTTTTATATATCGTTTGAATAAGAATATAATTTAGAATGACAAATTACACGAGTTTTAATCAATTTTATTATAACATATATATTCATATGTATTACTTTCTAATAAAATTAAATATTTAAATTTCAATTAATATATAAAGTTTGAACCAGTATATAAAATTAAAAATACCATTATTATTTAATATCTTATTGAAAAAATATATTTCTAAAGGACTAATCATACGAGTTTTAATCAATTTTAATATATATATATATATATATATATTTTGATATGTATCATTTCCAATAAAATTAAATATTTAAATTTCAATTAAATTAAAAAGTTTGAACCAATATATAAAATTAAAAATATTATTATTATTCAATTCTTTATTAAGTGAAATATTTATTTCATTTAATAATGTTTAATAAAATTAATATATAATTATTAACTCTTTCATTAATAAATATTTACTACATTTAATATCATTAATTAAATAAATACATAGTTAAAAACAATTAATAGAATCAATACATATACTTAAAATTACAATAAAAAACTAAAGTTATCATAATCAACCACCAATATGTAAAAGAAATAGATAGAAACATACGTAGCGATGAGTTCAAATGAAAATTTACCTTTCATTGTGAACGTGAGGACGGACGAAAGAACGACACATGTCAACATGAGTTCACAACCAAACTTTCGTTCGTGTGTGTATATATATATATATAAATTAAAATAAACAAATAAATAAAATTAGGAAAAAAAAACTTGCTACTATCAATAATATATAGTTTTTTCAGTTTCATCTCGAAATGATAACTTACTACAATTAATAATTTATTAGTTATTACTTTATTATACATAATAGAACTCAAAAGAAACAATTAAAATGATGAGACAATTTCACATCAATTCTAATATCGATTCTTTATTGATTTCATATATGATATTTGATCATCAACTAATTTAACTACAATATTTTATAAGAACTTTATCAACACGCGCAACGCGCGGTGCCGAACACTAGTATAGAAGGAAAGACAAGTTAGTTTTATTACATATCTTGTACGAACTATTGTTTACTGATTTTTGTATTATTATGAATTACAGAAGGTGATGACTAAAAAGCTTAAGGAGTTGGAGCACGTGGGAAAGAAACTAAAAGAACATGTAATACGACATTGTTAGCGAAGCTCAATACTTGTTGTGGAACAACTATGGCTTGATGATCTTGAAGTTCTTGAGAAAAAACTTAAGGTATGTTTGGTAACTTTGGCAAAAGATTTGTTTTTCTTTATTGAAATCAAATCATGATTTTTTTTTTTGTTTTTTATCAAGTAAATTTGCGAATTAGAAAAAAGAAAGAGGTGGAACAAAAAGAAATGAAAAGGAGAATGTTATAGCAGGTAATTGCATTCATCCTAAATTAAGTATTTAGATCTTTATAGATCTGTTCAGATGTTGTTGTTATGAGTATAAAGCAAAGTGAGATTAGTTCATCTTTTTTTACCTTAGATTGTTTAGATCGGTGTGTTGTTATGACTGATATTATTCTTTTCCCTATATAGTTTCACATCTGTTTAGATTTTGTTTGAATAACTATTTTCATTGTTAGATGTAGCTCTATCCTTAGCTGTGAACTATTTAGATCTGTTGAATATCTAGTTAAATTTGTTCTTGTTATCGATTTCATCATATTTTCGATATTTTTAAATTCTCATAAGTTGTTATAAAATATGCAATCTGAGCAGAATAGCTTTTTTTATTCTTTTTTGTATTCGGTTTAAGATATGCAAATTTTTAGTCATCTTGATCTGTTGGTGTAAGGTTCGAGGTATTGTCCGCTCAGATCTTGTTTTAATCGGTGTGTGAATATACCTGAAAATTTGTTGTCTTACCTTTGACTCTTCAGATCTTATTTTAATCGGTGTGTTTTTATAACTGATATATTTGTTTTTTTTTACTACCGCTAGCACTTGGACTTGGAAGCAAGCTAAAATTACCTTGAATCAAATGAATTAATGAATGAAAAAAATGGTTTGCCAAGAAATAGAAAGGAAGGAGAAGTTGTTATAATTGATGATCATTTTTTTTGCCTAGATTGTTTCAGGTCTGTTTTAATCTTGTTGAGATTAACACTTTTCATTGTTTGATCTGGTTGAATCCTTAAATGTGAACGATTTAGATCTGTTTAAGGTCAATTTAAGTTTGTTCTTTTCATTGACTCCATATTTTTTATATCTTGTAATTTTCTCAAAAGGTTGTGATAAAATCTGCTACAAATATGAAAATATTACTTTTCATTGTTGGATCAATCTTTAATTGTGACCGATTTTAGACCTGTTTAGATCACGTTAAATTCATTATTGTTATCGATTCCATCATTTGTTTACTGTGATTAATTCAGATCTATTCAGATCCTCTTATAATCTGTATTTATAGCATAGATCCTTTTAAATACATGTGAAATAAAAAATAATCCAATCGTTTAATCAACAAAACTAAAAATGTATAAAATAAATATGGAATTTTTGTATAGAAATAAAAAAACAATGATATCGATTGACACACACATAAACAACATATAACTCACGGAAATCATAATAAGTGTTAGCTTACCTAGAAATTTTACGAAAGGATAAGCAACAATGTCGACGGAAAAGAATTTTAAAAATTAGGGAGGATGGTGTGGCAATAGTAAAGGCTTTCGCTAAGGCGTATGTTTTGGACTGTAGGGAAATGAACATCGACCTTAAAAAGGTCGTTTATTTGTAGCTTTTGTCTATCCATGACATAATTTTGTTACAAGTTTTAGTTTTGTGATGATCATGTGCTTTTTTGTTGTGCAGCATCGTAGTTATCTTTTTGCAAGCGATAATACTATTTGATATTATGACTTCGTCCATAAGGAGCTTGTCTGATACTTCAAGGTTGCTGTTGACAGATTATTACCATCGATTGAGGATGGTTTAAAGTTAGGACAAAGAAAGATATTGTACTGTGTTTTTGTTTTAAGTGGTTATACTACTTAGCATTAGAATATTGTTATAGTGAAACAAGTGTCAAGTCTGTGATCATATGCATGACCCAAAATATTGTAGGTAAAAATAATATCAATTTGCTTTACCCATTTGGAGAATTTGACATCCGTGATGAGGTGGGATATATATGTATATAGACACACATACACACATATAAAGGGAGTTTCATACAAGAACTATC
>CM058040.1:82079724-82169607 GCA_030169165.1 Centaurea solstitialis | reverse complement strand
TAACTTAAATTTTAATATATTCTCATTAACAAGAAACCTTGATGTTAAATGTTATATGAGAGATACAATTTTAATTACATGTACATGATATTTAGTAATATTATTATTGTTTTATCTTCCTAATAGAAAATCTGTTGGAGTTGAAATATGTTAGATATGCTCTTACGGGTGTGTTCGGTATGCAGAAAAAACATGATAGGACATGACAGAACTAAATAGATGTTCATCGTTTGGTAAGACATGACAAGGCAAGACTAAACAAAACATGACTAATTAAATGACCAATTTGTTGATCCAGCTCTCCTAAGACCTGATGAAATGATAATGATCCTGTTACTTTACTTAGTGAATAGGTTTTTGCTTCTGTTATAGCTTGAGGAATTATCACTGAATCTGTTCAGTGTTATTCCATGTTACTTATGCTGTAACTTATTTTTATAATCATCAGGATCAGGATCAGGATCAGGAGATGAACGAGCCTGTTCTGCAGTCTACTGATCCTGACCACCGAAGTGAAGACCTCCTGAAGACATCAAGATCATACTCAAAGAACCATCAGCGACGTCGAAGAATTAGCTGATGACAGGACCAGCATGCTCGTGATCTGAAGACGGAACTCAGTGATAGCAGGCTGCTCAATTTCGTATGACATCCTGAAGATTCATCAGGATACAAGTGACCCTGAACAACATCAGTTTCAGGACTCTACTCACTGATCAGTATCCTGATCCTGAAGGATTAGTGTAATGTCTTAATCTAATGCACAAAAGGATTATCCGCCTTTACTGACACAAAAGTACATAAGGACAGTCTCTTTACTGTTCCCTCCGTACTTATCAGACCTCAAGGCAACTGTTTACTCACATCTACTTTTGCACACCATGCAAAGAGTATTTGATTATAGTAAATAGTACAAAGGACCACTTATAATGTGATACGTACACAAAAGTGAGTCTGCATTTAATGCATTGGGTATAAATAGGACTTGAAGAGATGTTCTCCATACTTCTTCTTCATCCTAAAAATACCCTAATCCTTTCTTTCTTATTTCCTCTATCTTCTTTCTTTTCTTATCTTCTCACTTTAGTGCATAGTGAAAGAAAGCTTAGATTGTTTAGTTTAGACTTATTGTCTTTTCTATTTCCGCAACAATCTGTAAATTCATATTGTTAATATAACAAAGAATTTAAAAGTGAAATTTTGTGTGATTATATTCAACCCCCCCCCCCCCCTTCTATAATCCCATACACTATCCTTACTTGAAGGTCACCTCATTGGGACCAACAAGTGGTATCAAAGCAGATACAAGCTCTCATTTTCTTCTCTAAGAAAAATCTTGTGATCCTCTCTTCTCTTAATCCATGGCTCTTCAAGCTAAGGATAACTACTTTGATACCGGCTCTGCTGGAAAACCTCCAAGGTTTAACAAAGATAACTTCTCTCTTTGGAAAACCAGGATGGAACTCTTTCTTTCTGGTTCTGATCCCCAGATTCCTTACTTTCTGGAAAATGGACCACATATGCCCACACAAACCGTTCATGCCATTCCTGCTGCAGGCAACCAACCAGCTTTACCTGAAAGGGAACTGGTAAAACCTGTGACTGACTAGAATGATGAAGACAGACGCCTGGTCAATATTGACACTAAGGCTAGGTCTCTCATTGCCATGTCACTCCCTGATGATGTATTCCACTCTGTCTGTCACCTTCGCTCTGCTAAAGAGATTTGGGACACCCTCTGTGTTCAATATGAAGGTACTGCTGTTCTCATGGAATCAAGAAAGATTTTCTTGGTTCGACAGTATGAAAGCTTTATTCATCAGAAGGATGAAACTCTCTCCCAGCTACATCAGAGATTCAACTGTCTCCTGATTGACCTGAAGACTATCGGTACTACCTATCCTAACTCTGAGGTAGTCACCAAGTTCATGGAAGCTCTTCCTGAACATTGGGAAATCTACACCTCCTGCTTAACTATGTCAAAAGACATAAAGACACTCACACTAAGTGAGTTGTACGGTATTCTTCTAAACCGTGAACAACAGAAGAAACTGAAAAAGAATCTCATAAGAGATACTAAAGATACCAAAAGTAACTCTGTTGCACTGGTCTCTGATTCAGTTCCTACTGTTGCTACTCCTTCTTCGGTAACTATTACTGAATTAGAATCCTCTGACTCTGACATGTCAGAAGATCCTGAATTCAATGAATCTCTTGCTTTATTAACTAGATCTTTTAAAAAGTTTGCCAAAAAGGGAAACTTCCATAAAAAGAAACCTCTTTCTATAACTGACAAGCCTAAATCAGAACCTGTTGGTAAGGCTACTGCTATCTGCTATAACTGTCAGGGCAAAGGACACTTTGCTAATGATTGCAGGTACAGGAAAAGTCAGTTTGCTCCATCTTCTGCCAAATCTTCCTCTAAGAACCCCAAATACCAGCGCCTGAAAGAGAAATACAAGAAGATGAAAATTCAGCGCAAAGGTAAAGGTCTTATCGTAGAAGACTGCGATTGGGATGATGTCTCCTCTGATGACTCATCTGATGAGGAAGATACTCAAGTGGCACTTATGGCCATTATTGAGGAACCTACCTTAGCTCTCATGGCTAAGATAGAAGAGGTCCCTGAAGAGGTTCCTACTCAGGCTCCTGAAGCTTCTTCCTCTACGACTCCTGAAGCTTCTACCTCTGCGACTGATTCTCCCAGTCAGGTACCTATTCCTCTTGTCCCTCTTGAAAGCTTGACTCAGCTGCACCTGGTTACTCTTGATCTCTACAAAGCCCTGAATGGTAAAACCTCTGCTGAGAAAATGAATATTGATCTTCGTGATCAACTCAGAGAGTGCCAAGAAAAAATAAAACAACTTACTATTCTGGAAGAAAACTATAAAGACCAGGTCACTGTTAATAAAACCCTCTGTATTGAAAGGGAAACGGCTCTTGCTGCCAAAGAAAGAGCCCTGGCTGAGTTAAATGCTGAAAAAGTCACCATCAAAGGATGGAGTGACGCCTCTGAGAAAGTTGATGAAATATTAGCTTCAGGGAGAAATGTCAAAAACACAAAGGGTCTTGGATTCACTAGTGGATGTCCTAGACCTGATCGTTCCATGCTTAAATTTGGAATGTTTGTTTCTTCTATCCCTGATCCTAATGCTCCTGAAAACATCCCTTCTTCTTCCAACAAACACACTGAAGGTGCTCCTAAGAGCAAAAAGAAAACAGCCAAGGAAAAATCCAAAACTGTAACACCTTCAAAGACCAAGAGTCCTAAACCCAAGAACAAAGTATTGGGTGGTGGTCCTTCAGTCTCAGGAACAAAATCTTTTTCTCAAAGTCCTGCTCCTAGACTGAAGATTGACCTAAAGCAAAAGACTAAGGAGAAGAAACCTATTCCTCCTCTGTCCAATGCTAAAGGCATACTTGGTACTGGTCCTGCTCATTTGAAGTTCAAATACTTCCTGGACCCCACTAAACGCTTTCAATATCGCAAATGTTATCACTGTGGATTAAATGATCATATTGCGAGTAAGTGTCCCGATGCTACCAAAGCTGAAAAATCAGCTAAGGTAAAGAAAAATCCTAAGACTGATAACTCAGTCAAAGGAAAGAAGGTTGTCAAGACTGTCTCCTCAGTCAAGACTCCAGCCTCAAGTACTGGTAATTCAGTAAAGGCTGCTACTAACTCCACCAGTCCTACTGATAATTCTAGATCCATAGTCTTATGGGTACCAAGAAAAACTTAAACTCTAAATTTTACAGGATAAGGGCATCTGGTACTTGGACAGTGGATGCTCTCGACATATGACTGGTTCTAAATCTGTCCTCTCTAACTACCGTGAAGAAAGAGGTCCTGCTGTGACCTTTGGTGGAAACGGTAAAGGCCAAACCCGAGGGTATGGTACACTGACCAACGGAGTAACTACGTTTAAAAGAGTTGCTTATGTTGAAGGCCTGATGCATAATCTTCTGAGTATCAGTCAACTGTGTGATACAAATTACAAAGTCTCCTTCTCAAAGAAGAAGTGCAAAGTCAAGAACAGACGTAAGGAAGTTATTCTCACTGGAGTGAGACATGCTGATATCTACATCATCAACATGAATACTTCCACTAACAACTTCTGCTTTGTATCTCGTGCTTCCTCTGATACAAATTGGCTTTGGCACAAGCGTCTTTCTCATCTCAACTTCAAGACGATAAATCAACTCTGCATCAACAATCTAGTTGTTGGTCTTCCTGACTTTCGCTATACAAAGGTATCTCTTTGTTCAGCATGTGAGAAAGGAAAACAGACCAGGGCTAGCTTTAAGTCCAAGCAGATTTCCTCCATCAGCTCTCCTCTAAAACTTCTCCACATGGATCTCTTTGGACCTGTCAATGTCCAATCCATTGCTGGAAAGAAATATACTCTGGTAATCGTTGATGAATATTCCAGATATACTTGGATGTTCTTTCTTCGATCCAAGAGTGATGCTCCTGAAGAAATCATTATGTTCGTCAGGAAGATGGAAAGACTCAACAACCTTACTGTTCGATCAATCAGGAGTGACCATGGAACTGAGTTCAAAAACAGTACCCTGGAAACCTTCTTCGATCAGAAAGGTATCTCTCAGAACTTCTCATCTATAAGAACTCCTCAGCAAAATGGTGTTGCTGAAAGACGAAACAGAACCCTGATTGAAGCTGCACGATCTATGTTGAGTGAAGCCAACCTTGCCACTCAATTCTGGGCTGAAGCTGTCAACACAGCTTGCTATACTCAGAACAGATCTCTGATAGTAAAGCGCTTCAGAAGAACTCCTTACGAACTCTTTCGTAACAGGAAACCCTCAATCGAACATCTTCATATCTTTGGTTGTGTCTGCTACATCCTGAACAACAAAGATAATCTTGGAAAGTTCGATTCCAAGTCTGATGATGGAATCTTCCTTGGATACTCCTCTATCTCTAAAACCTACTGTGTGTTCAACAAACGAAGACAAACCATAGAGGAAACGATTCATGTCAAATTTGATGAATCGGGTCCTACCTTTCCTCACCCTCATGAAAATTCTGAAATAAATCAGTGGGCTGACTCTTTCTTTCAAGTCCCTGAAACTCCCATTATTGATCCAACTCCTCAAGACCTTCCTGATGGTTTTGAAGAAAATCCCTTACCAACCACTGAAATACACACTCCACCTCTGATAAATGCCACTCCAATTACCCAAATCACACCAACTGAACCTGATCAACCCACTAACAGTGAAGACTTTTCTCAAACCACTGTTAGTGAGCCTGCTCCTACTAATCTTCTCCCTAATCCATCAGTAAATGAAGCTTCCACTTCAGGACAGGTGTATCAGCCTCCTGCTCTTCGATGGACCAAGGATCATCCTATTGATCAAGTTCTTGGTAATCCCTCATCTGGCATTAAAACTCGACGTCAATCTGGTAACGTCTGTCTTTATGTTAATTTCATTTCTGAAAATGAACCTAAAGAAATAGATGATGCCTTGCGTGATCCTGCCTGGGTCTCAGCCATGCAGGAGGAGCTAGCAGAGTTCATTAGAAACAATGTCTGGCTTCTCGTCCCTAGGCCTCGAAAACGTACTATCATTGGCTCCAAGTGGATTTTTCGAAATAAGCTTGATGAGATTGGTACGATTATTCGAAACAAGGCTCGCCTTGTGGCTCAGGAATACAGGCAGGAAGAGGGCATTGATTACGATGAAACCTTTGCTCCTGTGGCTAGGCTCGAAGCAATTCAACTTTTCCTAGCCTTTGCAGCACATATGAACTTCAAGGTTTATCAGATGGACATCAAAAATGCCTTTCTGAATGGAAAACTTAATGAAGAAGTCTATGTGGCTCAGCCTCCTGGCTTTGTAGATCCTAAGTTCCCTGATCACGTGTACAAGTTAAACAATGCTCTCTATGGGCTAAAACAGGCTCCTCGTGCCTGGTATGATACCCTGTCAACCTTTCTTCTCTCTAAAGGTTTTGTTCGTGGTAAGATCGATAGCACTTTATTTCTTAAGAAATATCCTAAGCATATCCTTCTTGTCCAGATATATGTCGATGACATTATCTTTGAATCAACCAATCCCAAACTCTGCGAAAAGTTTGAGTTACTCATGAAATCTGAATACAAAATGTCTATGATGGGTGAACTTACATTCTTTTTAGGACTTCAGATCAAGCAATCTGAAAAAGGGAATCTTTATCAATCAAGGTAAATATGTACATGAGATGCTGAAGAAATTTGATCTCACATCCTGTACACCGATGAAGACTCCAATGGCTCCTCCTCTATCACTTGACAAGGATTCCACAAGGAAACCTGTTGATGTGACTCTCTATAGAGGAATGATCGGCTCTCTGCTTTATCTCACAGCTAGTCGCCCTGATATCATGTATTCTACATGTTTATGTGCTCGTTATCAGGTTGAACCCAAAGAATCCCATCGGACCGCTGTAAAGCGGATCTTCAGATATCTGAAGGGAACTCCTAATCTGGGTCTTTGGTACTCCAAGGACTCAGGGTTCGATCTAACAGCTTATTCTGATAGTGACTTTGCAGGATGTAAGATCGACAGGAAAAAACACCACTGGTGGGTGTCACCTACTTGGTGGCAAGTTGGTGAGTTGGACTAGCAAGAAACAGAACTCTGTGTCCACATCAACTGCTGAAGCTGAATATGTTGCAGCAGGAATCTGTTGTGCTCAAGTCCTGTGGCTGAGAAATCAACTTCAGGACTATGACATACAACTTTCTAAAATTCCTATCTACTGTGACAACACTTCAGCGATCGCCATCGCTAACAATCCTGTCTTACACTCCAAGACAAAGCACATTGAAGTGAGATATCACTTCATCAGGGATCATGTGATGAATGGTGATATTGAACTCCATTTTGTCCCTACTGAATATCAGCTCGCTGACCTCTTTACCAAACCACTGGATGTAACGCGTTTCAATATGCTCATCAGTGAACTTGGGATGTTAAATCCTGATGATTGAAGTTTATCAGGATAAACAGTTGTTAAATCCTATAGAATAACTTTTCTCAGGACTCTTTTCTTAACAACTCCTGAATAATACTCTCATCAGGAGATAACTCTATTCAGTACTTACAAAATATTTGTTCAAAATCCGAATACTGATGATTCTCAGGTAAGTACCTCTGCTCCTGAAACCTTATCGCATTAAATGTGATAAGAAGATTTTCCCAAAACAGTACTTATCTGATAAGTACTCTAATTCCAAGAAAACACTTATTTCATCAAAATGGAATTATCCCATGAAAAGGTGGTTTTTAAGTTTTCGAATAAAACAAACTTTTCATCTGCACTAACACGTAATGGGACGTTTCCTGTTCCCCACGACGTGTGTCAGGCGCGTGAACGCGCGTAGAACTCCCTTTTTCATCATTACGTTTGAAATTAGCCGCTCTTTTCTCTCTCATCCATTTTCTCTCTCCTACCACGAGGTATAAAAACCTCACTCGTAATCCATTTCACTCTTTACGCTTACAAAACTCTCTCTACGTACTCAAGCAAGAAAAAGCAAGAAAACTCTCAAAGTTTCTAATTCACCAAGAACACCAAGAACACACACACTCACTACTTCTCCTCAAGAATCAATCGTAAGTGTTACATTTCTTCTTGTTCTTTCACAACTAAGTTGATCTTTGCTCTAAACAGCTTATTTTGATAAACGTTTTCACAAAAACCCTAAGATCACTTCGTTTGATCTTAGCTTTTCCCAAAATCTTCTTAGATTTTTGTTAAAACTGTTTAAATGATTATTCTTATTTCTTTTAAGAAAAATCATCAACTCATATTTTGATATAATTTCATCAAAATAGAAGTTCTCTTTAATACCAAAACACATTCCTTTTGTGTATTTTGGTATCCAATCTATTCCAAGTATAAAGGATTACACCACTTTTATGAGCATATTCCGTGTTCATTGAAAAGTGAAGAAAAATGCATATTTTGGATTCTTAATCATCCACATATGTTATTTTTGTTTTTCAACAGGATGGCTGCTACTACTTCAACTTCACTTGACGCCCAGCTATCCTCTGAGGCAACAACACTGATGACTGCTACTGGAAATCTTCCCATTGTCATCCCCCAACACGATCTTCAATTCAAGGGAAACAATTTGATCGGCCTGTTCGATATACCTGAAGGCAAGGAATACCTCAAACCGGCCAGGGACTTTCTCCTCAAATGTCCCCTGAAGACGGCTTTCACCATCAACCCGAAGCCGCACAAACCCTTTCTTCTCCAACTCTAGTCTACTGCTACCACTGCCCAGGAACGAAACTCCAAGGGCAAGATGCACGAGGTGATTAAATTCCAGATAAAGGATGACATCATCTCCTTTGGTATCGGGACTCTTCGCAACGTCCTGCAACTACCAAAGTAGAAGAGATATCCCCTCCCCCATCTGCTGCTGAGGTCATCGACCTACTAGACGCCATAGGCTACAACTGGCCTGAGAGGGAAGGCGTCCCCCTGGTGAAGACCGCTGCCACTGTCCACAAGACAGGACTGAACGCCACGTTCTACTATATTTGGAACACGTTCGGTCTCTGCTTGACGGGCAAAACAGGGAGCACTGAGCAGTTCCCCACCATCATTCAGCACATGGTCTTCTCTGCGCTGAAGAACAGGAAGTTCGACTACGCTCACCATATCTGGGACGATATGGTGAAGAAGATCAAGAACAAGAACCGCGTGGTCAACGTTCCCTTCACCAGGTTCTTCTCCGCTGTCCTGGCACTGCATATGGGGCCTGCCTACCCCAAGGAAGGAACGTTCAACAACTACGCCCTTGGGCCCAAGTTCCTGGACCAGGTTTCTCCAAAACCTGACGACGTTCCTCTCTCTGCAGTTCTGGTTATTCCTGAACCAGATCTAGAAGCAGAAGAGCAACCCACCTCTCCTCCTGATCAAGGTATGTTCTCTTCCCTCTCATCCAAACCATCTTCTTCTTTTTCTCTGCATGCTATGTTAGTAGCTAACCCAATACTGACTTCCCCAGCTGCAAACACTTCTTCTGCGCTCCTGAAGCGCCCTCCTCCCTCTGGCTCTACTCCTCCTCCCCAGCCTAAACGCGCCAAGAACAAGGTGCAAAAGAAAAAGAAGGCTCCTGCTGCTGGTAAGAAATACTATCTTACCCTGCCTAAACTTTTTAATAAACCTTCCCCTTTGTCTAAAACTTCACTACCTGCAGATATTCCTGCTCAGCAACAACAAGAACCTGAGGTTGTTCGACTCGAACACTCAGAGAACGTGGAGGGTAATCGCTCTGATGCCCTCCTCACCTCAGGTAATATTACTAAGCACAATATTGCTATTCCTTCTTCTGAGAAAGCTACTGAGTCTTCTAGTACTCATTTAGCTACTAATTTTACAGGTTCTTTTGGGGCTACTTCTCAGGATCATCCTCAACTTCAGGATGATCCCCTCAACTTCGACGAGTTCATCTTCACGGACTATGAGCGACAGCTGAACGCAGCAGAGCTCAGGCGACAGTCTGTTGAACGACAGCTCCAGGACGCCAGAGCTGCCCTGCAACAGCAGGAGGATGCGCACCAAGCCCATCTCCAGGCCTTGGAGCTGGAGCTTGCCTCGGCAAAGACCGCTGCAAATGCCGCTGAAGCCGCCGCCGCCACTGCCACTGCTGCTGCTACCGCCGCCACTCCGCCGCCAACGGTCGTGACGTTGACAATTCCTTGTCTGGATACTATCCATGACAAGGTCTCCCAGGTGGCTACTTCCTCCACCTCCCTTCAGGCGTCTATTGACGACCTGAAGGCCACCGCCCTGCCTGCTCTCTCTACTACAGTCACCAACAGCACCAACTCTCTAACCACTTTCCAAACTACAGTGGTTCAGAGGTTGGATGCTCAAGAGGCAGGGCTCCGTGCTCTCCAGGAGCAAGTGACTAGGCTCGCCAATGCCGTCAACGCCATCACAACTGCTCCTCCACCACCGCCAGCGTTCACAAGCGCTGACAGGGACATTCTACAGTCCCTGATCACCTCTTCCTTCATCACTCGCAAACTACAAACCGACATGGCCTCTCTCCTTCAGAGGTGTATTTCAACAGCCGCCCTGGCTCAGGCACCTGTTGAGGGGGAGAGACAGCCTCTGCAGCGAGACCATTCCGTTTATTCCCCCTCCACCAACTGGAGAACAAATGAACAAGGGGGAACGAACGAGGATGATGATGAAGATGATGATGATGATGAAGAAGACGACAACTTCATCGTCGAGAAGATCCCTACAACAACGCCCACTCCAGGGCCTGCACAGTCTCAGGGGGAGAACCTTGGTGCACCTGGTATGTTACCTCCACCATCCTCTCCCTCATCTTCTGATAACCTCCCCATATCTTCTCTTATTAAATCTAAACCTACCCCTGAAACCATCACTATTACTGACACCTCCTCTGAAGACTCACCCACAAACAACCTACAATTAGTTGTCTATCAACCACCCAAACAACCTACCCCTGAACCAACACCTCAACCTACTCCTCATTCAACCCCTGAACTTGAAAACCAAGCCAACTCTGAATTTCAAGACGTAAACTTCGGTTCAGTCACTGGTGAGATTATTCACCTCATGGAGAATAGTCGATCAGAAGCTGTCAGGACTGAACTAAGCAAAATGACTTTCAGAGTAACCCCTTTAAATCCTGAAACCACTCCTTTTAACCCAAACCGATTCAATCCTGAAGCCTCTTCCTCCAGAACCCCTGAAATCCAAGCCCCTCCTGAAACTATATGCCTGTCGTCAGATGATGAATTCATCTCTGATGATTTCTCTACCCCTGCTTCTTCTCGTAGATCTCCTCCCTCTAATTCTCCACGTTCTGAAGGAGAGAGTTACCCTGACACTTCTGCTGCTGTGAACAGGGATGGGCGTTTAGACGCCGTGATAGAGCGACTCGAGAGTACAAGAGTAAAAATTCCTCTTCGTACCTCTTGGGACTCCGAGTTCGCCTATCTATCACAGGAGGAGTACGACCTCGCTCTACAGGCTCAGGAGGAACATAATAAGAAGCGGAAGGAAGCCTTCCTTTCCGCTCAAGCCGCAAGACGGCTCGCGTCTGATTTTGTTGATGAAGAAGACGAAATAAGTGCTGATCCTCTACTAGCACAGAAGGCCGCGCTGAAGGTCTTCAACAGAAATGCAGAGGAACAGGCTAAAGAAGTGAACTCAGAGCTTGACTGGTGCCGAGATCGTCTACATCTCAGGAAACATGGTGCTGCCATCTCAGGAATCCATCTTAGTCGAACGCGCGGCAAGAAAGCAAAAACCTGGATCACCGTCAAACGCTCAGGAGTTAAGGATGTGCAACACACACTTGACAAGTTGGACAGATACAACTTGTCAGAGTGGAACGAAATTAGAAGCCTACTTCCAAAAGCCAACAGAAACTACAGGGCTGAAGTAGAAGAAGTCATAAATGGACTTATAGCACGCATCAGAAGAACAACCGAAATTCCTGATGACTTACTCCAACCTTCTTCAGCACTGCCTCAGCCTCCTGTTCGAAGATCAACAGGCACCTCAACAAGGAGACCCACTCCTTGCATGCCCAGGACTATTATCAAGCCACTGGATCTCTCGATGCTTGATCTTTCTTTTCCCTCAGGAGTCTCTCTCTCTGAAGGGCAAGTTATCAGAGAACCTGTTCATGGTATTTGTGTAAGCGACAACTCCAAAATCCTTCGCTTTCAGCGCTTCAGCGAGCTACACAAAGCACCATATGAACACTTGGTATCAGTTCTCTTTATCGCACAAAAAGACAAGAAAAACAAAGACAATAAAGAAATCATTCGTACTGTCAGAGCCATCCTCGATCATAGAATTGCCTTCAGTGATACTCCTGTTCCCATTCAAGTCAAGACTGAGGTAGTTAGTGAAGACTCTGATAGTTAGGAATTTTTGTAATTTTTCTTTCAGTACTTCATTTATGTACTCATGTATTTTCTTTACTCTTGTAACCTTATTGAGATTAATGAAAATGCAATTCAGTGCATTGTACTTTATTCCATCATAGTACTGAAAAAGATCCCTCAAAACAGTAAATGGGACATGTACCTTTATGAGTTCTATTTCCTACTGTTTCATCTAGACTTAGAAATTTTTTTTCTTTCTAGACTTAGACAATTTCTCCATTGTCTTATCATTATCATTTAGGGGGAGATTGTTGATCCAGCTCTCCTAAGACCTGATGAAATGATAATGATCCTGTTACTTTACTTAGTGAATAGGTTTTTGCTTCTGTTATAGCTTGAGGAATTATCACTGAATCTGTTCAGTGTTATTCCATGTTACTTATGCTGTAACTTATTTTTATAATCATCAGGATCAGGATCAGGATCAGGAGATGAACGAGCCTGTTCTGCAGTCTACTGATCCTGACCACCGAAGTGAAGACCTCCTGAAGACATCAAGATCATACTCAAAGAACCATCAGCGACGTCGAAGAATTAGCTGATGACAGGACCAACATGCTCGTGATCTGAAGACGGAACTCAGTGATAGCAGGCTGCTCAATTTCGTATGACATCCTGAAGATTCATCAGGATACAAGTGACCCTGAACAACATCAGTTTCAGGACTCTACTCACTGATCAGTATCCTGATCCTGAAGGATTAGTGTAATGTCTTAATCTAATGCACAAAAGGATTATCCGCCTTTACTGACACAAAAGTACATAAGGACGGTCTCTTTACTGTTCCCTCCGTACTTATCAGACCTCAAGGCAACTGTTTACTCACATCTACTTTTGCACACCATGCAAAGAGTATTTGTTTATAGTAGATAGTACAAAGGACCACTTATAATGTGACACGTACACAAAAGTGAGTCTGCATGCATTTAATGCATTGGGTATAAATAGGACTTGAAGAGATGTTCTCCATACTTCTTCTTCATCCTAAAAATACCCTAATCCTTTCTTTCTTATTTCCTCTATCTTCTTTCTTTTCTTATCTTCTCACTTTAGTGCATAGTGAAAGAAAGCTTAGATTGTTTAGTTTAGACTTATTGTCTTTTCTATTTCCGCAACAATATGTAAATTCATATTGTTAATATAACAAAGAATTTAAAAGTGAAATTTTGTGTGATTATATTCAACCCCCCCCCCTTCTATAATCCCATACACTATCCTTACTTGAAGGTCACCTCATTGGGACCAACACAATTTATCCATAATGAGTTTTTTTTACCAAACAGTCAATCTAAATGAAAATTAACAAAAACACCAAACGACAATCTACGAATCAACAAAATATGACCAAATATATGTTCAAAAATCATAGCTTGCAAGATAAGTTACATTCTCCGTCGAATTTTCAATCGAGTTTCATGTATGAAATGTAGCCCTAGAAAATCCAAATCGGTTGTGAAGGATTTCGGATTCCGCACCGTGTCGTATTTAGATTTGAGAAGTGGTCATCAACTGGTGGACGTATCTTATGATGAGATGCACCAAATCAATCATCGTATCAAACACGATTCATAGGTGGACTTGAGATTAAAAGTGATTAAGGTCATTTCTCAAACTTTTCACGGTTAACTCAATTTCTCGCACTTATAATTAACGGTGAGAAGTGAATTTGAGACCTTGATCTCTTTTATCTCATGCCCTTCCATAAATTCCATCTTAGAAGAGAATTGATTCATTACATCCCATCCTAATTAATACCATCCATGTGGTGGAAACAATAAATGTTAGTTGTCATCTGTTAGCATTATTTGAAACTTATATTATTTTAGTAATTAATTATGTACTTAAATTATTGTATGGATAAACTTTTGTGTGTATACACACATACACACAAATCGATGGCAGTTTGGATGAAGGGAGACAACCGAATGTTAACCACCATTCTAACAGTCCTAAAAACGAAGATCATAAGTGGGTTCCTTCTTCTAACCGATGAAGCTCATCCCGGTGCCAAGCATCGGATTAGGATTCTTCCCGACGAGCACAATCAGTGGTACAAAGAGTGGAGGTTGGAGCAAAAGTATACCGTAAGAAGGGCTCCATCGAGGGGGTCGCTAATGACTCTTTTACTATGCCAGTGTTGCTGTCTTTCGCTGAACACAAAAAAAATTGAACTTGAATCATAAGCATTCTTCCCATTCCATTCCTGTAGGTGAAGCATTTTATGGAATATATTCAATTGTTGTTACCATTTCCACTCCTGCAGCACCTTTCATTCATGTTACGATCAGAATTCCTCGGCTGACAGAAGGGGAACGGCTACATATTCAACTACGTAGTTTTGCCGCCCACTTCGACAGAGCTGAGCTTGATGGGTGGGAGTACCGACCACATAACAATTCATTCTCGTGTGTGGCGGGCCATGTCTCCCGAACGATTATAGTACGACCGTTCATCTAATATCAAATGAATCCAAATCCCTTGCAGGATAATCAATAGAAGCACTGAAAGTAGATCTCCCCCAACCCATAGCATAGCTGGAAGGGATAGCGTATCCACAGAAAAGAGAGTGAAACGGAGTCCTCACTGAATGAATCCAGTTGGGTCCTTAGCTCAAAGAAGGTTAGGTTGACACGACCATGCCAAAACCAAGCGAAAAAGACGTTCTGTCAAAAACACTATGTTTCATGCGATGGAATTCCCCAAGTCGGGGACAGATTAAAAGAAATCCGATCAATGCCCTTAAGAATAAAGATTTTGATTTGACTCCCTATGGACCATCTCTAAAGGGGAACTGCTATAGGCATGAAAGATGAGGCAAAGAATGTTCAGTCACGTTGGTTCAACACACCCCTTGGATGTCTATAAATACTTGTAAATATGTCTAAACCTCATTCTTCCTCTACAATATACATACATATATATATATACACTGGTAGAGGAGAGTTATTTTGTTAGGGGAAGGTTCATACGAGAAGCTTATCAAAATAAGAAAAACTTTTTTTTAAGAAAAACTTTTTTCATGTACAAAATCATATATGATTAACAAAAGAAAATCCAGGTACAAAAAACATGTACAAAATTATATATGATTCATATAGTAAATCACATATGATTCATGTTGTTAATCATACATGATTAACAACTGCGCGGGTTACATGCGACTTACAACCAGCATGTAACCCGCACGTGTCCCCTTTTTTTTCGTCAGTACTTAATCATATATGATTTCGTACATGAAAAAAAAATTCTTAAAAAAAAGTTTTTCTTAAAAGTTATGTTTCTCATTTGAACCTTCCTCTATTTTGTTAACCCTTGAATTTGTGTTAACCGTGTTAATCATAGTTGCATATGTAAATCAATGAAATTTTTTTGTGGAGTTGTTTAATATGATAAAAATGTTTCATATACTAAATTTTTTGATGAAATTGTTTCATATGAAGGTGTTTTTTACATAGAAATGAAAAAAGTTTCATAAGAATAAGAAAAGTTTCACAAGAATAAGAATACCGAAATATGAAAACAATTTCATCAAAAATTGAAGTTTATGGAACATTTTCATCATATTAAACAACTCGACAATTTTTTTTTATTGATTTACCTATGTAACCATGAGTTAACACGGTTAACACAATTTGAGTGGTTAATAAACCACTCCCCTATATACACCCGTACACGCATACTTTGCAATTCAGAAAATGGTTTTGTATGATCATAATTCTCGTGTGAAGACTGCCAACAACAGAAACCATGATCGGGTTTCTGTAAGTAAAAATCGAACATGGTATCAGAGCCCAAGGCCTAATCAATCGTTGGGAAACACAAGAAACGATCGAATTACAAAAGACATTCAAATTTCAGAAAGTGCAGAAACAATCAACTTGCAAGGAAAATTGCTCGATTGGCAGCAAACACTAAAAACAATAGAATTACAGGGATTAATCAAAGAAACATTCAAGTCAATCAAAAGGGAAGAATCACCAATCGGAATCTGCATAGGAGGAAACTTCAAAACTTCAAGAGAAGTGTAGAACTCGCAAGTTTACTTTGTTGGAGATATGCCCACTATCACAACGACAATAATAGTATTAAAATATATTAGCCTATTGGGTCGCACACAAAGTTCGGTCACGTAAATGCAAGAAATAACTTTAGAGGGCTAACGAGTAATTAATTAAAAGTGTTTTAATTAATTTGGAATTACTAGAAGGACTAACTAGTAATTAGTCCATACTTGTTATGAGATTATATCTAAAATCTAGATAATTATGGGAAATAATTATTAGTTTATTTTAAGTATTATCTAATTTATAGATAATATTTAGATATATGAAAAACTCTAAAATTAAGAGATATATATCTCACCTTTCTCTAGATGACGAAATCACCAAAACAAAAGGAAAAGATTTGTTTTTTTTCTTGATGAGCAATCCATGGCAGAACCAAAAAGAAAAGGTTTTCTTGGTTTTGCTTTCAAAATACAAACATCTAATTTAGAGTGTTGTTTTACTTGGTGATCGTTGCATCGAAAGAGAGGAAGAGATACATGACTGGTTTTGGGGTGTGCTCCTGATAGAGAGGTTCCTGCTATTGGAATCTTCCTGGTCATCAAAAGGTCTTTCCTATCCCTCTATTGTATTAGTTTATTTGTTACTTGCATTTTGATTGTAACCAGATCTCTGGAAGATTGTGTGTGTTTTTCGCTTCCGCTTTATATGTTTATGTTGATTTGAATGGTTTTATTGTACACACAATCCAACAATGGTATCAGAGCCACAGTTACAATAATACAAGAACATTGAAATCGTTTTTTTGAGAATTTGTTTTGGGTTTGTTGTCGTACATTCAAATGGGAAATTGAATCTATGAAACAAACACAAAAATTCTATCGGTTTTTTCTAATGATTTTGAGTTTATCAAAATCAAAAGTTCTGGGTTTTGAAAGTTAGGGTTTCTAACCTAAAACTTTTAAAGTTATGGTTTTTGAAAACATAGATTTCCAATTTTGAAAATTAATGTTTAAAAGTTTAATTTGAAGGTTTTGAAACATAAAGTTTTCGATTTTGGAAGTTTAGGGTTTTAAAACTTTAAATTAGTTTTTAAGAAACAAAAGTTTCTTATTTTGAAAATCTAGTATTTTAAACCATAAAATTGAAGTTTTGAAAAATTAAAGTTTCCTTTTGGGGAAAGTTTGTTTTTTTATAACTTAGAGTATTTAAAAATTAAAGTTTTGAATTCTAGGGTTTTGAGAAAACTAGAGATTCAAAATTTTAAGAAAAGACAAAGAAACGATTTCTTATTTCAATTGTTGAAATTTATTTGTTTATGTTTTCCCGAATACTTTGATTCACTTGTGTACTTAATGTTTGGATGGTTTGGCATGAAACCATACTTACATAAGTATAAAGTGTGCTTTTGCAAGGATTGATTTTTTAGTGCCAAAATTGTATGTTTTATCAATCTTTATCAAAGTATTGTTTTACATGGATTTGGCACTCCATGGCTTTGTTAGTACAAAATTTGTGTTTTGTATGGATCCGGTAAAAATTTGCCTCAACTAGACCTATGTATGTGATGTTTGGTTGTTGTTTGGTTTGTTTTAATTGGTTGTAATTTTGGGCGGCCTGCGAGTCGTTTCCTTTTCTATGTATTTGTAAAATAGTATAGAATAGATTAGAAGTTTTTTTTATTACAAAATTTAAAAGAAGACCGACGACAACGAACAAGATTCATGGAGATTGAAGTCTTGGCGTGGACCCATTCGAGCATTGAAGAAATGGCGAGTTTAGTGGAAGTCGGCACATCCTTATGGTTGTTAGTCCCTAGTTTGACCATGTTTTTCTCGTGGTGGCTCACGGGAAAAACGCATAGGTTTGAGGCAAATGTTACCGTTACTTGCAATGTGGTTGTGTTTATTATTTTATTGTTTAGGTTGCATGCTAGATAACCTTTTCAAAAATAATTTGAAACACAACAAATTTTTATTAATGAGTTAATAATTATTGCGAGTGGTTTTAGCAAATAAATAAAATTGGTTTTATAGTTTTAAAATGGTTAAACCAAAATTTGCTAAAATAAAACGGTTAAAAATGTTTTAACTAAGAAAAACAAAAACCCGTTTTTAATATAAATCACACGCTATCCATTTAAGGCACGCATTTGAACTAATAATCTTTTGGCGTGGGGAAGGTCTAAAGCCAACGCGTCGGTTAGATTTTAGGGATAATGTTTTTTACATTCGCGATATCCGAGAGTCTTGGACCGGGTGTCATGTGTCTTAGTATGGTTGATTTACAATCTGGACTCGTGATCCACGGCAAACCTATCACGAGAAAGGATCAGCGTGGAAGGGATTAAACATGCCAAATGACATAATGGATGTCAATGAATCCCGCAAGAATCTAAGAATTTCATTGAGATGGAATTGGTAAAATGGTTACCTACCTAAATAGCTTGTAGTTGCGATCAAATAGCTTGTAGTTGCGATCAACGGCAAACCTATCGTAGCTGGGAGTGAAATATGGATCTTAGTCTTGTAAAATTAAATTTGTTTTTTAAACAACTGGGTAATTCTTTTAACAATGATTATTTAATTCAAATCATTAAAATATTTTTCTATTTTGATAGATGTCAAACAACGCGAATTCATCAATTTCAAACTTCTGTTTGAAAGGGCTCCTCGAAAAGGACAAGCTTACGGGCTTGAACTATATGGACTGGCTTAGAAACCTGAGAATAGTGCTCAGGATGGAAAATAAGCAGAGGGCCATAGAGGAGCCCCTCCCTGCGGCACCCGCTGCCGGAGCGTCTCGGGCGGTTCGGGAAGAGTATGAAAAACGTCTAACTGAATCAAACGAGGCCGCTTGCCTTATGTTGGCGACCATGGTTCCAGAACTCCAAAAGGGTATGGAAAGCCTTGGGGCGTACGACATGGCCAACCAGCTAAAGGACATGTTCCAGCGGCAGGCCAGGCAAGAGCGGTTTGACAATGTCAAAGCTCTGTCAGAATGCAAAATGGCCCCAGGGAGCAGCGTCAGTATACATGTTCTGAAAATGAAATCGTACATTGATCAGCTTGAGCGTCTAGGTTTCCCCATTAGTTAGGAGCTTGCTACAGATTTCATTTTAAGCTCGCTGTCTAGTTCATATGAACCGTTCGTTCTGAACTATCAAATGAACAACTTGGAGAAAACCAGAATGGAGCTCCATGGCATGCTTAAGACTGCAGAGTCTAACATGGCCAAGTCCAAGCCCGCTGCTCCAGTATTGGCCATCAGGGAGGGAGGTATAAAGAAGAAGAAGGCTGCCCCTGTGAAAGGCAAGGGGAAGGGAAAGGCTATTCAACCCAACCCCAAACCTAAGACAAAAGGCCAAGGGAAAGCCCAATCTGATATACCTCAGTCAAAGACTCCTGAGGATGCTGTATGCTTTCACTGCAAGGAGGTAGGACATTGGAGGCGAACCTGTCCTAAGTATCTGGAGGAGCTTAAGAAGCTTAAAGCTAATGGAGCATCAACTTCAGGTACGTATATGATTGAACTCCATAGTACTTTTACTTCTAATTCCTGGGTATTGGACACAGGATGTGGTACTCACATTTGTACTAATGTGCAGGGACTAAAAAGAAGTAGGAAGGTAAGACGTGGGGAGCTGGACCTGATCATGGGTAACAAGCAGATTGTTTCGGTTGACATGATAGGAAATTATGAGCTTTCTTTTTCGTCTGGATTATCTGTGGTTTTAATTGATTGTTGCTACTCGGCCAAAATGGCGAGAAACATTATTTCCTTTTATGCTTTATATAAGGATGGTTTTGATTTTGGGTTTGATAATGGATCAATTCTTGTTTATAAGAATAATGTGCTATATTTTAAAGCTAACCCATGTCATGGAATTTATGAAACAAGTATAACTGTTAGAGACAATCGAAGTTCAATTTATAATGTTGAATCGACTCAATCTAAAAATGGTTTAGATAAGTCGTACCTGTGGCACTGTCGTCTTGGTCACATTAGCAAGAAACGCATCACCAAACTCCAATCGGATGGGATTTTGGAATCATTCGACCATACATCGAATGATGAATGTAAATCTTGTCTTTTGGGAAAGATGACGAAGGCACCGTTTACAGGAACTTGTGAGCGAGGCAAGGATCTGTTGGACATAGTACATACTGATGTATGTGGGCCATTCAGATCAGCCACTAGACACGGCGAGAGATACTTCATGACTTTTACTGATGACTTCAGTAGATATGGATATGTTTATCTGATTAAACATAAGTCTGAAACCATCGAGGTGTTCAGGACGTTCCAAAACGAGGTAGAGAATCAACTAAATAGGAAGATTAAGACTCTCAGATCCGATAGGGGTGGTGAGTATCTTAGTCAAGAGCTCCAAGATCATCTAAGGAGTTGTGGTATAATCGCACAACTTACTCCTCCCAGGACACCACAACATAATGGTGTAGCTGAGAGGAGAAACCGAACATTGCTTGATATGGTTCGGTCCATGATGAGTCGAACTGCGCTTCCAATCAGTTTCTGGGGTTATGCCTTAGAAACTGCTGCAAGGGTCCTAAATCTTGTACCAACGAAAAAGGTTTCTAAAACACCTTCTGAAATATGGAGCGGGGAAGTTCCCTCACTTGCATATTTAAAAGTCTGGGTTGTGAGGCTTACGTACGCCGTGAAGCTCAAGACAAACTAGAACCCAGGTCAGAGAGGTGTTATTTTGTTGGATACCCAACTAATTCTTTTGGATATTTATTCTATAAACCTTCAGAGAACAAAGTGTTAGTTGCTCGAAGGGCATGGTTTCTTGAAAGGGAACTAATATCCAAAGAGACTAGTGGGAGCCAAATTGATCTTGAAGAAATTCAAGAGTCAACCAGCATGGAAACTGACGTTGGCACTAGTTCTCAACAGGTTGTAGAACCTATAGTTGTTGAGCCTCAGCAAAGAGTTATTGAGGAATCTGACATCCAGCCACCACCTCTTCGTAGGTCTGATAGAGTGCGTCATGCACCAGAAAGATATAATTTACTTATATCTGATGGTGATGATACACAGGTAGATCTTGATGAGCCTAGCAGTTATCAGGAAGCCATGGCGGGCCCTGAGGCCGCTAAATGGAAGGAGGCTATGGAAAGCGAGTTGCAATCCATGTATGATAATCAAGTATGGGACTTGGTTGATCATATACCCATTCAAAAGATAGTGGGTCATAAATGGGTCTTTAAGAAGAAGACCGACATGGATGGCAAAGTACACACGTACAAAGCCAGATTGGTAGCGAAGGGCTACACGCAAACTCATGGTGTAGACTATGATGAAACCTTCTCACCAGTGACTATGTTGAAATCCATTAGGATACTCATTGCCATAGCAGCATTTCATGACTATGAAATATGGCAGATGGATGTAAAAACCGCTTTCCTTAGTGGGAAGCTATCCGAGGATGTGTATATGACACAACCCCATGGTTTTGTACAGTCCGAGCATCCTAATAGAGTGTGTAAGCTTCAAAAGTCTATTTATGGACTTAAGCAAGCTTCTCGCAGCTGGAACATCTGCTTTGATGAGAAAATCAAGGAATTTGGTTTTCTAAGAAGCGAAGATGAACCATGTGTATATGTCAGAACTAGTGGGAGCATTGTAGTCTTCCTTGTCTTGTATGTAGAACTAGTGGGAGCATTGTAGCGATTTGGCTTGATTGTATTTATTTTGGTTGATTTGAAATTTCAGAACTTATACACTTACTTTATGATGTATCGATATTATGATTGAGATCTTAATATATGCTTGGAGCAGTTACTATCATTCAGTGTATTATTAATGTTCTACTTTTGCATGTTTATTAACTTCCTTGAACAATTAGTTCAAAATTTTCCACAGTCGGTCGTTCTCCACTGGAAGGGAGTAGTGAATTAAGACTGATGTGGAGTGTTAGTTGATTATCCGTAAGAGATGGGTATAGCATAGAGATGCAACTATACACTCACATGTACTTGATAGAGATCAAGTATTGGAACGACCCACACTTAGAGATTGCTTCATGGATCATGTCATAAGCAATTCTAAGAATGTAATATCTAGTATCCTTAAGTAAAGATACATGTGATTTTTGACACAAAGTCTGTTATGCTTTGATGTTTCTCCAGCGTTGTCCGTAACAGGCGAATATAAAGGGAACCGTTGGGCGTAATGTGATTAGTGGGTAAGAAATCTATGTAGTCAATACTATTTGTTCCTTTTATCTTGCGATAAAAGCGATATCCATGGGCCCCTTGATGATTTGGTGCTGACGCTTAATGTATGCATACTCAGACTAGATTGATGTTGGATCAATCTTGTAGTCTGTCTTTGGGTCACCACAAATCTATATCGAGAAACATAATAGTGAACGATCTGAAGATTGACCACGTTCCATGTCTGACGTTCACACGGATATCTGTAACAAAGGGATATTTGATCGCTTACCTATAGGACTGCTTAAAGCAGAAATTATGGACGATGGTGTATTGCATAATACTGATCATTCCGTAATTACTATTCAGTTGTTGTGACATGTGCAAGTGGGAGTCTGTTGGAGATATGCCCACTATCACAACGACAATAATAGTATTAAAATATATTAGCTTATTGGGTCGCACACAAAGTTCGGTCACGTAAATGCAAGAAATAATTTTAGAGGGCTAATGAGTAATTAATTAAAAGTGTTTTAATTAATTTGGAATTACTAGAAGGACAAACTAGTAATTAGTCCATATACTTGTTATGAGATTATATCTAAAATCTAGATAATTATGGGAAATAATTATTAGTTTATTTTAAGTATTATCTAATTTATAGATAATATTTAGATATATGAAAAACTCTAAAATTAAGAGATATATATCTCACCTTTCTCTAGATAGACGAAATCACCAAAACAAAAGGAAAAGATTTGTTTTTTTTCTTGATGAGCAATCCACGGCAGAACCAAAAAGAAAAGGTTTTCTTGGTTTTGCTTTGAAAATACAAACATCTAATTTAGAGTGTTGTTTTACTTGGTGATCGTTGCATCGAAAGAGAGGAAGAGATACGTGACTGGTTTTGGGGTGTGCTCCTGATAGAGAGGTTCCTGCTATTGGAATCTTCCTGGTCATCGAAAGGTCTTTCCTATCCCTCTATTGTATTAGTTTATTTGTTACTTGTATTTTGATTGTAACCAGATTTCTGGAAGATTGTGTGTGTTTTTTCGCTTCCGCTTTATATGTTTATGTTGATTTGAATGGTTTTATTGTACACACAATCCAACATACTTCACTGTTGGAATGTCGGTGCAGAAGTCGGCAAGAAGAGATAGGAAATCGTCATGTTATCGTTGTTTTGAAAGGGGTGTTTTTGCGTGGGAATGCCTTATGAAACAATCGAGTCTTCATGCTTTTCAATCTGTGCATGAAGAAGACCCTCATACTTCGAACATGGGCATCACACATAATCACGGAATGAGTCCCCTACAACCATTCATTCAAACGTATGTTGATCGAACAATCGTAAATGGAGATTATCTCGTTGAAGGATCGAACAAGGGTACATGGAACTCATTTGGTATGTGAACACACGGATCTCCAAATACATGACACCAAACCACGATTTGTTCACAAACTTTAAGAATGGCTTCTCTATCAACAAAGAAGATCATCATGATTAAATCGCAGTATATGGTGTTGGGGAAATCGAATTAGAATTGGATGGGAGAGTGTTTTCCATACCTTATGTATCGTATGCACCCGGGTAAGGTAACGTATGCACCCGTGATCAATATAAACATGTTGATTCTGAAGCAACTAATCTTGCAAGGTTTTGAATTTGAGATCAAGGACTTGAAGGGTGTAATCATTCACATGTGTGTTAATCGACAAAATCAAGAAAATGATCAGAATGAATCTACTTCAAGGATCAATACAGAAATCAACCAAGGTTCAAACGAAATAGAAGATGGATTGCAAATTGAAGGAAAAATGGTACCTCTCATTGTTGAAACTTTTGATGATTTCATCTCATTTATGGTTTTAGTGAATTGTGATAAAAATATGTTACAAGAACAAAGAAGTCTTCATGAAGAAATTCAAAAAGGTAATAGGTTGGTTTCATAAGATAAAGAATGGAGAGGTTTTTGCACTACCACCAAAGATTGCAGGGCTAGACGTTCACTTATTCGATTTTTACAAACTGGTTGTGAAATCAGGAGGTCGTGAGGAAATTACTAAGAAAAACGAATGGAGTGAAATGGCTATGAGTTTTGGATATCCGGAGTGCTATAGGCAAGCATTCAATGAATTATTTCATCAATATTTATTGATTCCACAAGAGCACTGCAAGTTTGGATTAAAGAGATTTGGCAGAATTTCGAGCATTGACGAACAAGACGTTGGTAGTGTATGTTGGATATTTTAGTGTAATTGGATTAACTAGTTTGACCAATTTCATCATAATAAACATCATTTAGGCTTAGCGGTGCGGAGTGCACACCTACTTGAATTTATTATGATATTAGGGGCGAAGCCCCTAATGAACGGGGGTCCGGGGGCAGCGCCCCCGGGAGCGGGGTCCAAGGGGCGGCAGCCCCTGGCGGGGTCCAAGGGGCAGAGCCCCTGGCTGGGGTCGAGCTCATAATCCAGGTTTAATCCATTGGCAAGCAATGAATCGAGTATTTAAGTACTTGAAGGGAACAATGGATTATGGTTTGACTTATAGTGGATTTCCTTCTGTTCTTGAAGGTTATTCTGATGCAAGTTGGATAACCAATACGGAAGATCATTCTTCCACAAGTGGGTGGATATTCCTACTTGGAGGTGGTGCCATTTGTTGGGCATCTAAGAAACAAACTTGCATAACTGCTTCAACAATGGAATCTGAGTTTGTGGCATTAGCAGCAGCTGGTAAAGAAGCTGAATGGCTAAGGAACTTGATTTATGAAATTCCATTGGGGAATAGACAGATATCATCCATTTCTATCAGATGTGATAGTCAAGCTACTTTGGCTAGGGCTTACAGTGAAGTATATAATGGGAAGTCTAGACACTTAGGTGTTAGACATAGCATGATACGTGATTATATCACGAATGGTGTGATATCTGTAGTGTTTGTGAAAACACAACACAATTTAGCCTATCATTTAACCAAAGGGTTGAATAGAGATCTCGTGAAAAGTTCGGCAATAGGGGTGGGATTAAAGTCCACTAGAAATCTCTGATATCAAGATACCCAATTCCCACTTAGTATGACGCTAGGTGCTGAATTCAATGTGGAAGGCTTGATATTTAGAGATTGGAACACATTGGAAGAATCACCCGAAGGTATGTGTTCAGACCTACAAGTTAGGGAGGTTGAATGTATAAATTCTTAATGGCTCTTTTGACAAATTGCGTTGTAGGTGCAAGACAAAAGGGAGCTACCTATATGAGCATGAAGTTTAGCCGCTTCAAGAAGCTGGGACTTGGCTTTGATATGCTTATGAAGGATAAGGACATAGGCTAGTAAAACATATGTCAAGATAGAACTTCTATGTATGTAAACTTTTGTGTACATTATCTTCGTGTATTCATATTGAATTCCCAAGGTTCAATCCTAAGTGACACCTTGGTATTCGAATATTTGGAATGTGTAATGTACTAATGTGAAATTCAATCGGCACGACATTTCACTTATGCAATAGTTTGATTGTTTGAGATTACTTGTTTTAGTTAATCAAGGATTGCACTAAAATAGGGGAGGAATGTTGGATATTTTAGTGTAATTGGATTAACTAGTTTGACCAATTTCATCATAATAAACATCATTTAGGCTTGGCGGTGCGGAGTGCACACCTACTTGAATTTATTATGATATTAGGGGCGAAGCCCCTAATGAACGGGGGTCCGGGGGCAGCGCCCCCGGGAGCGGGGTCCAAGGGGCGGCAGCCCCTGGCGGGGTCCAAGGGGCAGAGCCCCTGGCTGGGGTCGAGCTGTATTGAAAAATACTTAGAAATTTAATTTTCCGAAATTTAGACCCGACCCGAATTGACCCGGTTTTGACCCGGTTTGAATAACAGAAAAAACTGCTTTTCGGCAGTTATCTGTTTTGGATATAGTTTCATTTGGTCATCAATTTCGTTTCTCTGGTTCACGAAATCGAAAACAAACACACATAGAATTCGTAAATTCTCTGAATTGTATCCGATTGAATAATTCGGGAGAACCACCGAATTGATTCGATCTGAAAGTGTTTCACGCCTTTCAGAGATATCCAATCATTCCTATTTCGTTACTGTCAATTTCCTCACAGTGTAACCAACAAGTTCTTTTCGGGCAATGTTGGCTCAGAAGGTGGTGTAGCAGGGAGTCGAGATCAGGATGAACAGAACAACATTGCAACTACTCGAAGACCGGATCAAATTCAAGCTCAGGATAGTGAGGAAGAAGACGATCGAAGGGTACTACTCATATAAGGATGTTGGTGATAGCAACAAGGAAATTGATGACTTTGTCATCATACTTTGAAAATCAATGGAAGACTCGGGAAGAACAAATCATAGTCACATAGTTCGGGGTACGATTCGGAACGGGAACGGGGTTCAGGTTCGCGATTCGTGGGGTTAAGGTGTACCCGGTACGAGGGGGTAGGTTCATTTCGGTTCGCGACCGGTACGACGTACCCTTAGTTTGGGAACGGTGTACCAAAAATATAAAGCAAAAAAATAAACATTTATAATCCAAATTTTGAATAATAAAATAGATAACAAAAAAGCAAGATTCATAATTCAAAAAGACCAAAACATTTCGTAATCCAAAAAACAATGCAAGATCAACAAGATCATAATCCAATTTCAACCAAAACATTTTACTACTCTACTCTCGGCCTCTTTCCTTTCCCGTTGTCAACACGATCATCACCATCCAAATCTTCCCATTGCATCTCTTCAAACCTTGAACTTGAACCTTCCAAGAATGTGTTTTCCGGATCAACGTCCCATTTTTTGAGTGATCCTGATTGGTAAGCTTCCGAAAAACGCGATATAAGATGAATGTTGGAATGAATAAACACCAACTTGTCAGCCCTCTTACAATTTAGACGGTTTCTCTTCACATTGTGAATGTATGAGTAAGTACTCCAGTTTCTCTCAGCTGAAGAGCTGCTAATTGGTTGCGAGAGTACCTTCTTAGCAACCTCTGCAAGTTCGCGGGTTTCGGAACCATAAGTCGACCACCAATCAATTGAATCAATCGTCACTGCATCCATTTGACTCTGTACCATCGAAAAAAGTCCTCTCTTGTTATGGAAAGCAGCAAACTGTTCTCGCAGCAGACGACCTTCTTCTTCACTTTCGGAAATTCTTTTAAACGCTTCCATTACACCCTTCATAACTTCTAAATCAAGGTTGGGAGCTTTCCTCGGAATTCCACGAGGGGCTAACTTCTCAAGATAGTAAGGGAATGCGAATCCCAAACAATGTAAGTGAATGCTCATTTTCTCCCATCTTTCTAACACTATGCTCTCGATCTTTTCGTAATAATCGGAATATTGATTATCCCTCATAACATCTTTAATTTCTCCTAACATGTTGTCCATTTTTTCATACAGTTCACCCATTTTATTCGGTCCCTCACCATCACAAAACTTAATCATCAAAAAAATTGGTTTTGTTATTGCAATAATGCTCTCAACATCCTCCCAAAATACATCACTTCTTATAGTATCCACAACAATCTGCCCGGTTTTTCTAGTGTTCTCATCCCCTACTTTAACCCACTCCCTCCATGTGTTTAAAGAAATAGTGGTAGCTAAAGCCTCTCTACAATCCATTAATCTTTTTAACAAGATATAGTGTGAAGCAAATCTTGTCTTAGCTACTTTTAACAACTCCAAAGTGGAGTTTTCACGAAAAATAGCTAAAATGTGAGAGTGATTAAGAAAATATTTCACAATTCTCTTTCCCTTCTTGTACGTATCCGACAACCAATATATCTCTTTTGCTAGATCTTTAAATATCAAGTTCAATGTATGCACACAACAAGGAGACCAAAAGATGTGTTTGTATACCTTTTCAATTTCCTTCCCCACAGCTTTACAATTCGCAGCGTTGTCGGTGACAACTTGAAGCACGTTGCTTGCTCCCACCGTCTCTATAGCTCCTTGCAAGAAGTTTGCAATCGCAACTCCTGTTTTTCCACTCCAGAAAAGTCGTTAGCATACATGAACATGGCACCCCGACTATTTACCTCAAGTACGTTTATCAACGGGTTGTGCTTCACATTTGACCACCCATCGGAGACGATTGAAAGTCCTTGCGATAACCATGTGTCTTTAAACGGGTTTAGCTCCTTCTCAACATCTCTAAAACATTCATCGAGCAAAACGGTTCGTGCTTTTTCACTCGATGGAGGTTTGTAGCCATCGGGTGCCTTTTTTATTGCATTCACCATCTCAATAAAGTGAGGATTTCGTAAGACATTAAAAGGGATGCCATTGGCACATAACCCTTTTACAATCTTTAAGTCAACCGCGGTTCTTTCCATCATTCCAAAAGCTTCCTCAAGAGGTTTCTTTGAAGAGGAAGATTTACCTTTGTTGACTAAAGAGCTTCTCAAGGTTTTTGAAACCACGGCACTTTGTTCGGCAAGCGTTACTTTGTTCAACAAAGCCTTGTACTTCTCACGGTCTTTGATTATAGCCTCACATCTCCTAATATCAGCTTTCTGTCCAATCTTAGCACCGAAAAAATGCATGTGAATTCTCGTGTAGGAGCTAGTAAACTTCTGGTGACAGTGCTTGCAAACCCAGACTTTTGAACCACCGGGATTTTTACTATTTCCCGCGCAAATATGAGTTACTTCTTGTAGCAACGGTTTGCTTGAATCAATCTCTTCGGCAGCTGCTGGAGATCCATCTTCTTCGGTTTCAAGTACAATTGTTTCTTCTGTGTCTGTAGCATCGAGACGAATGCATTGAGACCCAAAAACCATTTTGTTGAGGATAAAAAAACAGAGGAAGGGTAGTGAACCAGAACCAGATAGGACAGTAGAAGAAGGAGAAGAAGATTGGTGAGTGAGTACTCCATGGTTATGGGTTTATATAGGATTAGAAAAGTAAATGTAATTAATGGGTGTATCATGTGTGAAAATTGAAAACGTGTATAACATCTAAGGGACTGACATAAGTATTACAGAAGTCGAAGAGATAGTTCAATGGATTCGACCGTTCATAATAAAAATCGGCGATTTAATGATTGACTCTCTCAATTGATTGAAATTCTAACTTTAATCGGCCAATTCGTCCCAGATACATGAATCGAGTAAGTCTAAATCGTATTTGAATCGCCGATTGAAACGCCAGAAATCGAATTCGAAGTCGTTAATAGTGGAATTCGAAATCGCCGCCGATCGTTGATTTGGGCCGCTAAGGGTCGCCGATCCAATTCGCGATCGATCCCGATTGGGATAGAAATCGAACAATTCGAAGTTCGCCTACTTTTTAGCGAATCCTGTTACTATGGAACAAATGATATCACATTTGGGGGGTCATTGTTAGAAACATTAAATGTCATTTGTCATCTGTTAGCATTATTAGATACGCATTTGGGGGGTCATTGTTGGAAACATTAAATGTCATTTCTCATCTGTTAGCATTATTAGATACTTAATTTTACTAATTATGTAATTAAATTATTGTATGGATAAACTTAGGGGGCGTTTGTTTTTTTCACTTTATCGCTTTTTCAGCACTTTTTGGGAGAAAACTACTTATTCGGTTAGTGGTTTTCCCATTCAAACTGTTTGTTTTTTCTTTTAATTGTCCTTATCATTTTTTTCACCGCCTTGTTTTCATTAAGCTTGGACTTGTTTGGGTTGTTCATTAAGCTCATGTATATATAAACATCCAATGGTTGATAACCACTTCTCACCGAAACCCAACCCCCTAAATCATAAACATCATGCTTCTAAGGCTTGACACATGTAGGGTTCATTATGTAATTGAAATGGCAAAAACCAAGCCTGAACTAAATACTCATATTTAAGGTGAGAATCCATACGTGAGGCCCTTTCTTCGTATGTAATTCCAGCACCATCTACCGGTGTTCGGAACAACACGAGTTTCTTTGCGTCATGGTTATGGCATATTCCAAAACTACACCAAATGAAATAAACTCGGTATATCCTACACAGAGGTAGGAATAGGATGTACACGGATCATGCCTCTACCCCAATGTGTAAAGACTAAAGAGGTTGTTTCCCTGAAAACACTCGTCTTGCAAAACAAAAGCAAAAAAACAAGGAGACGTGCCAGAAAAGTGGCATAAGATCATTGTGATATAGGAGAGCATGCAAACAAGCAACATGTACTATAGTGAGTTAATAAAATCAAGAATTTGAAGATCATACAAATTTTAGCAGGATGATCACCAAGAGTGTTTTGGCCACCATTTATCTAAATATTCATGGCTAGACAGTATAATCGAGACTAACCATTAAGATTACTATATTTACCTTCTACAGCAGCAGTTAGCAGTTGGTCTTTGCCTAAGAAACAGACTCGGGCTCTGGTGCCACCGCTGCTCCAGCAACATGGTTACCGGTAGTTGCAGCCGATCCCATTTTTTCATGAAATCCCCAGAATTTTGCAGCTTTGACGTCATCCTGGACCATTAATTTCGAGAACTCTTCATGATCATACTTCATGGTTGCTTTTCCGCCAAACTCGGTTGGAAGATTATCCACATCGAAGAACGATTTCATGACCTCCAAACTCTCTTTATTCTTCGGGTACACAAATTTTACCTTCTGGAATGTTTTTGGATCCAAGAAATATTTAACAATCTGCATATCATTGCAAGTGGTCTATTATTTCTCAATTGGAATTTCTGAATCAATGCAAATGCATACACAAAACAACACTACAGCAAAATGGATCTTTTCACATGGTTTTACGTGTAAAAATAGACCAAAGTAGATGTTCAGCCACCTTATTACACGGCTCTATAGGGCTAGGTTCAAGGGAAAACCTCAAAGAAAACAGAAACCGGGGAACACCCTCGTAGCCCTTTATGTGGACCGTATGCACTTGTGTATAGAAGTAAATTAAGTATTTCTTTGGTTTTTATGCATGTGTGCATACTGCATACTACAAATTACTTCTATGGACAAATGCATACGGTCTAGATGAAGAAGTACAAGAGTGTTCCCCAGTTTTCCCTTTTTTTGAGGTTTTCCATTGAACCTCCCTCCGGCTCCATAACCGTTATAAGAAGGTGATAAAAAACCATTAAAAATGTGCATCTTTTACATGGTTACTGACCAAACCCTGTAAGAAGGCACTACCATTTTACACGGTTCTGTAAAAAAGGTCAGTCGTTACACAGTTTTGGTTGAATACGCGTGTAAAATGTATCTATTTTCTCATAGTTCCGTTTAATTTTGTGCTACACTATATCCAATTCAGAAATCGACAAAATCTAGTTTTCACTAATACTATGAGACCAAACAAAATGCACACAAACCTTCCAAAATGCTTCAAATATTCGTGGCGGGCTGTATAAAATTGCAACAGCCAGCCTCTGAGGGTAGTGATTCTGCAGTATAGTGACAGTATCTCGAGCGGTTTTAATTGGTACATTGATGCTGAAAGACAATCCAGTGAAGTCTATCAACCATACCATTTCTTCCTGGCCGTCTGGAAGATTCAGGATGGCGTTTTCCATCATGTAAACCAGATGTCGGATTTGGGTGTCCATTGATGTTGTATTCTGAAACAAGTCATGATAAAAGTTATGTACCATAAAAACGATAAAGGAAGAAATTTATGATTTCAGAACTATATAAAATCACCTGCAATCCAGGTTTCATTATCAGAATACTCCTTCCGAAACGGTCACGAAAATTTGCTCTGAAAAGTTTCCCGGTTTCACCTTCAACTGCAACTTCTTGCTGACAAGTGAAAGAAAAAACAGTTGGTGCAAGCACAACAATAAGCGGTAACAAGTGAAAACTTGCTCCTATTTCTTGTTTGCAATTTGTGTTCACTTAGGTAGTATTTGGTGCACAGACATGATTGGATAGGACAGGACAAGACATGACATGACAAAATTGAATAGGACAGGACAAGAGAGTAGGATTGGATACAACAAGTGTCTATCTAGTGTTTGGTACGACTAGGACTTAGATAGGACAGAACTAGACAAGTTCCCTCCAAAAGTGGTTGTCTATGGCCAATGGTGGTTGTGGAGGCTGTGGAGGAGGTTATTGTGGTAGGGGATGAAGTGGAGGCGAGCAATGGTTGTGGTGGTGGTTGGTGGCTAAAGGTGGTTGTGGAGATGGTGGAGGAGGTTGTTGTGGGAGAGGAGGAGGTGGAGGTCGAAGTGGCCAACGGTGGTGGCGATGGACGGTGGTAGTCGGTGGCCGAAGGTGGTTGTAGAGATGGAGATGGATGATGGTGGTCAATATTCGACGGTGGTTGTGGAAGTGGCTGGTGAGGTTTTTGTAGTGGAAGAGGAGGGAAGGTGGCCGACGGTGGCTACCTGCGGTGGCGGCGGGAACGATTAGCCGTGGGGTGCACTCAAACAAATACGATAATAAGATTATATATCAAACGTGCGTTAATTAGTAATATTTTAGCTTTCGTCTCGTTTTTGTCCCATGTTAAGACAGGCCTTTTTTAGAAGTATATAGTATTCATATACGGCAAAATGGCAAATGCAACAAATAAACTCACCCACCCTCCTCACCTTTGATGAGGTTTGAACCCCCTGATCTCCTAGGAGACCAGAGACTCCAATACCGCTAGGCCAAAGGCTTTTTTATGTCCGACAATGTCCCACCTTGTCCTAGTTCTTGTCCTTGTCCCATGTGGGATAGTGAGTTCTTGTTCAGTGCCATGTCAAGCCAAACATGAGACAGTAAGTTTTTTACTGTCCCATCCTGTTCCATCCCATGTACCAAACGCAACCTTATGCACAATGCAATCAAGAAGATGATTTAGGGATAAACTGGGAAAGTACTTGCTAGGTAAGAGTCACCACTCACCACCCTCACACCATCATCTCTGACCAGATAAGCGTCTCTTACCCGGTAAGGTAGCAAGTGTTTAGTAAACGCCTAAACACCCCCCCCCCCCCCCCCACACACACACACACACACCTTTTTTAAGAAACATCAAGGGGAATGCAACACTGACCACATACCCAACGGATTTCTTCTGGTTTATAGGTAGATCTCCAAATAAGTGTCTCTTCCAACATCTTTTTTGCTTTGTCTACATTCCAGTTACGAGCTTCCAGATATCTTTTCAAGCATGCATCAGTGCAATATATTAAATTGCGCCCAGAAAGCGGGCCAAGAGCAGTTCTCAGCTCATTGAGCTGCAATGACAGTTAAAAATCCATGGCTGTGTCAATAAGGCCTCACAGTTTCGGAAGATTTTATAAGAAAAAACAAAGGATAAACCGATAAACTGCTAGAAATCAAGGATTGTTCATAACTTGGCAAAACATTTTAGAGACCTATGTAGGATCTACTAAAAATTTCCAATTTGCAAAAAGAAACTAGAAATGCTAATCCAGATGTTTAATATTGCATCAAAGGGTTTTATTTATTATCAAATCAAAAGTAAAATTTATAAATGTTAGACATCTACTCACAGTTCCACATATTCTACAGCTTGTATTTACCTTAGCCTCGGGTTGCTGCTCATGATGCTCCTGATCTTGCTGTTGCTGAGAAGACCCACGACGGCGAAACATGGGTGTGGTGATCAAAGGTACAGCTGCAGATGGAAAACTTTATCTGTTAATAGATAGTCTAACAGTTTGCTATAAAGAAAGAAGCAATTCCTCATACCCTCATACATTCAAATAAAGATAGAACTAGACAAGTTTTTACGTTATATCATGTACAAAGAAAGAAGGGGAAACACGTAACAGACAAAGGGACTTGCATGAATTACAGATTCAGCCCACAAAATACTTCCTGAAATGCAAATTGGTCTTTGAAAAAGAATAAAGTAAACAAATTAAGAACTTATAATGAATATTCTTGCAAAGAAAGCTAGTGTTACCAAAAAATCCAATTCGATGATTAGAAACAGTAGGCAATTCAACTTTTACCCAAACAAATACCAGACACCACTCAGCCAATAAATCCCACAATACCAAATAGAGTTCAGGGCATACAAATTACTTCTCTTTTTTACTTGAAGAAGTATATGCAGTAGCACCCATCAGCAAAAATGACCAACATCATTATGAATTCCCCAAATAAAAGGGATATATCAAAACAAGACAACAAAGAAAGTCCTTGCATCAATTCATGTTATGTGCTCAAGTCTTGTCAAAGACCTGCGTGCGAGTTTATATGGTTTTGAATACTAATATGACAATAATCGATATATATTTGTCAAACTCATTGTAGGTTCTCCAAAAATTTAATACCATTCATAGACACAACTGTGAACCAAATAAAAAGCTGCATTTGTATCCTACTATATTTAGTTTTTCTTATAGGAAATAAATTACTCAACTGCATATGAGTTCTTTTTTTTTTTTTTGAACTGCAAGTAAACACACATGTTCCCGAGGTATCCGGGATCCAAGGGCACCCAACTAATCCCTTCCACCATGACCCAGCCCAATTAAGGATACCACTATTTGGCAGGCCCATGACTTGGATATCTCCACATGTTCGTACCAGGGTAGTTAAGGGATACTCCCAGGATGTTATCTTACCACTGGGCTAGACATATTTCGATAACTGCATATGAGTATTATTGTAGCAAACTTCTTTAGGACCACACTGTAACTACCATGAAATGTGCTAAAACTTACTACCTCCCATGAAAAATGCATCTATGGACTCTTAAAACAATTCCATAAAACCATTGAAACGATAAGGGTAGTTTAGGCATGTCAATCAAAGAAATTAGGTCAATAATATGATGTGATGATGAGAGTGGGCAGATACACATTAAATGGAAGAGAAAAGTAGTGATACAATAAATGAAAGAGGTTGAAATTTATGCCAGAAAGGAGGACCCCCTCATCATACAGAGAATAAATGATGAAATTAGTGAAACACAAGTGTGATCCGAATTGAAATTTTGGCTCATGTAACCTAATAATTTCAAATTTTGACTCAGCAACAACCATAGATTTTAATAATAAGGCAAACAATAATTACAGCAGGATTCATTAAGCTCCTTTTCCAAAAAAGTAAGCTTAATTTAACGATAACAACATCCATACACTAAAATTAAACACTCGTCTTAAGCTCATCTATTCATTCGTTTTCTCTTTTACAACTAGTCCTTTATATAGTAAGTTAGATCAGATGAAAATTGGAATATGAATGTAGAAGGTTAAACATATATGGATCAGAAGATCTGTAATTCGAATTTATTAAAGTTAAAAGAGATGCAAATTGTTTGATTAGGAATCAAAATCGAGAAGAACTTACAGTGTTTGTTTATATGTGGAACAGAGAAGATTTGTGATGGGCTGGTCGGCCTCCACTAAAATATAAATATTTGGCAGGCCAAGTGTACGAACCAAAGACGAAGAGAATACGTGATACTGAGAAGTTTTTTTTTTTTTTTTTTTTTTTTTTAAGATGTTGTTATCTAGATTTTTATACGTGTTTTCTCCTTCGAATAAAAGTAGATCTACTATACTTGGTCGTACCTGTGTACACACATAGACATACCCATAAGGCTACCCACACCTAACCCTCTCAACCCTCCCATAACTCTCTACAACACACACCCAACCCTCTCAACCCTCTTACACACAACACACACACCACACACACACCCCTCTCACTTTTTGTTCGGGTTCTACAAGCCGCTGGCTTCCTTCAGGCGCGCAACCAACCCACTCGAACCTGCTGGGCCCGGCGGGTATAGCCGCTGCCAACCGTCGAGTTGGGTGCGGACAGCCTAAAGGGGTCCATGTATAATAGAAGACGGTTTCAATCGTTTTACGTTGAGTCCTGGAAACTCATGTTACAAACGAAATGAAAAGAATGGGAGAAAAATAAATAAGGAGATAAGTAAGAAAAATTAAAAAAGAAAGTTGTTAAGTTTTAAGACTCTCCTCTTAAGGATGGGAGGGAGAAGAAAAAAAGGAAAAGAAAGAAAATAAATAAATTAGTAAATTACATATTTGATCACTATGTTTTATCATTCATTATCAAGTCTTGTACTTATTTTAAACTGATTACAAAAATAGTCGATTGTCAATTCGTTTCACTGTTGGTTCCTGAGACTAACTTCTGTCAAAAGGATCCTGTAATCCCAAGGGAATTTTTGTCATTTTAAGAACTTCTGACTTATTTGCAATTAAATAATATATATTATTATAAATATAAAAATAAATATAAATATAAATATAAAACTACTCCATAGACACCTACGGCGATCAACGACCTCGTATTCTCCGGCCAAATTCACGACTTCTCAAGATCCAAGATTTCAACCTGTTTAATGTCTTCTCTTATTCGTTGATGACCAAAAATGACTAGTGGTAAGACATACTTTGTAACACCCCAAAAATTGAAGCTAACAAAAACCTTCATAAAAAAGGTTGGTACAATAAAAAAAACACCAAAGCGTGAGCTTGACCCAATAAATAAAACAATAAGAGCCGTATAATCACATAATCGTAATTTAACAGGATAATAACTACAATTAACTAACTAAGTTCTCCTAAGCATCCCCCGATGCTCACTTCACACACATATGCTTGCTGCCACCAACACCTGAGATACACATCGACAACACACAAGTGTTAGGCCAAAAGAGTCTAGTGAGTTGTACCAAGCATGTAACGATATACATAACCATATAACGATATATATATATATAAGCATATAAATGAACATAATAAAGGTACGCTTGTATTATTTACTCTTTATCTTCTGAAACAGTGGGAGCGACCCACTTTCACCAACCAATGTCTCACCCTTTTACTTCCAAACACCTCGATGCCATATCTAACATGATACCAACAGAGGCCCGTACAATCGGAGCCACCCGAAAGACCGCGACATAGATGTATACCCATTCCGGTACCGCAATCCAAGACTGTTGGTGTGGCAACATCGCATTAGATCGTTCATTAATTTTTATACATTCCACACAACCGCCACCAAGTTCCACTTTTTATCCAAACATCTCGATGCCATATCTATCATAACACCATCAGAGGCCCACACAATCGAAACCACTCAAAAGGTGGCGACATAGATCTATACCCATTCTGGTACCACAGTCCAAGACTGTTTGGTGTGGAAACATGGCTTTGGATTTATCTATTTACATACATTTTCCGTATTTTCACCCGATCTAAGAGACCATACAATATCATCAACCTTCCCCCGTTGATTCCATAATATAACAATTAATCCCATAGAGTCTTTTGACCTCTAATTATCATGTGAATGATGTCTAGTCTATTTGACCTTAACACAACCCATAAAACTGTTCATGTTATATATTTAAATATCCCCGAAGGTTTCATGGCCTTCATTTCACACAATCATGTCAATTTATTGGAAATTTATTTCCCACGTATCATATCATGGCATTCATAACATATCATACATCATCCATATAATAATCCGCACATGGAAAACATGAATTAATTCACACAACATGAGAATGTCATTTTCACACCCAATATAACCATATAATTACCATTAACTCATATAAAACGTAGTTATCATCAATTTTACTATTTTAGGCATTTCCAACCACAGTTACATTTATGGCTATAATTTAAGAGTAACATGCAAAATCAAGCAAGATGATATGTATCCAGTTTTAACAAAAGGTTTAGAAACTCACATTGAGGCTTGTAAAGCCAAATGCCCCAAATCTTGTGAAACCCTAGTTTAATTGCTTAGATGACCACTTTAACTGATAAGAGATTAAAACTCTAGATCAGTACAAGATCTTCATCACATAAGCCTAGATCCATACTTAAAACCATAAGTAGAGCTTTTACCTCTTCAAGATCTTGAGTCACAACCCCAAGATGAAGAAATCCCAAAATGGTGGTGAGATGGTTGGAGAAGATGACGGAGGTCTAGCTAACTAATCTTACAAAGCTTGAGGATTACATCTTGAAATTTCTTGAGGAATAAGCATTTATGGCCCAAAAATCGCCATTGAAGAAGAGAGAATGAAGATGGATGAGGCTTGGTGTGAAAATGAGAAGTGGGAGCAAGAAGATGGGTTTTATGCTTCTGACTAGAGATGGCCAAAAAGGACCGGACCGGACCGGACCGGCCAGTTAACCGGGGACTTGACCGAGCCGTAACCGGTTAGGACCGGACCGATTAAGGACCGGTCCGTCAACCGGTCCACACCATCGGTTACGATTTTTGGCGTTTTTCACAGGACCGGTTAGGACCGGACCGGGACCGGTTAAGGACCGAACCGGGACCGGTTAAGGACCAAACCGATGCATTCAAAAAATATTACCGTTAATATAGACGTTGGCTTCGATTTTCAGCATAGATGACCGTTTTTTGGCTCCTTTTGACCCCATTTGCCATATAAATAAGTGGTGTGGGGTTTGGGATGAATACCAACTTACAAACTTACGAAAAACGCAAAAAATGCAAAGTTCTCGTTATAATTCGTATTCGTTTTTGCAAGTTCTACTCTCTCAACTCTCTCTCGTTAAACGATGTATTTTATTTTATATATAATTAATGTACTTAGCTTATATTTTCGAAGAATAATAAAACGTATTTTTAAAGTAACGAACGTGACCTTTCTTTTGCAAGTTTATATAGTTGTAAAAATAAACCGGTCCTGATCCATAACCGGTCCCTTAACCGGTTCTAACCGGTTAAGGTTAACCGGTTATCTGAAGTAGCCTAACCAGTCCTCACCTTCGAATCATAGGACCGGACCGAACCGTAACCGGTTACTCCTTAACCGGTCCCGGTGTGTTACTGTTTAGGACCGGACTGATTAAGGACCGGTTAGGACCGGCCCGGGACCGGTATTTGGCCATCTCTACTTCTGACGGACGCTCGCGACGCGAAGCCCTAGGCTCACGGCGCGAAATCCTTTCTGCCGCATCATAAAACACATCTGACCCTCTTCGAGGCGCAAAGACTGGCTCGAGGCACGAAGAGTTTCCTCGCAGCACGAAGACTCCAGTAGCTGGTCCTTCCGATTTCGTCTGACTGAAAAATTGTTTTGGCCATAACTTCTTCGTTTTAGCTCAGATTTGGCTTCCGGAAGAATTGTTGGATTCGTAATTGAATTCTTCACCCAACAAGACCATAAAATCTAGGATTTGATCCAAAATCCTATTTCTCATAGTTTATTAAAAGATTGATTTCTACACAGACACAAATTTGCATTATCCAAAACTCACGGGTGTTACATGTTGGAATTTTTTTGGTAAAATATAGGTTTTTTACCAATATTTGGACACAATTAATATATATAAATGTGTTATATATAGTTAACTCTTTGTGCGTTTGTGTTCTATTATATGAGAGCTTAGAATCGGTATATCAAGTGTCCAAAACGGATTATATTTGAATGAGATATCGATTCTCAAAGATGAGCAATTGGGATGAGTTAATTTGTAACTGAAGTTGACATATTGTAGTTAGAATTTAAATCGTCGGTTTCGATTCTCGAATTAAAACCGTTTGTCGGTTTCGTACGTTAATATTCTAGAATTGAATCTACGAATTAATAGAAATCGTCGGTTTCGTAATTTATTATTCTAGAATTGAATATACGAATTAATAGTTTCGTAAGTTATTATTCTAGAATTAAATATACGAATTAATGTGTCGGTTTCGTCGGTTACAGATTTTCTAGTATATAATGACACCCAATAGTTCATTCTAGAAACACATTTTTCTAGACACTGAAATACGAAACGCTCTCTCTTCTTCTTCATCTTTGCAAAATCTTTTTCCGGGGATTTTTTCAGGCAAGTGTTATCCGGCAGTTCATCGACTGCTTCAGCCGTTGTACCCTGGGAGCAGACGGCAAATCTGCTTAAGGGAATCGTGTTAAACACGAGCCTCGGCTACCTCTAACTCGGTTCTTAGAACCTTGTTTCTTCTGTTCTTCTACTCCTTCGTATTTATTATTCTGGAGTTTGTTTCCAGAATCGTTTTAATAATCAAATAACCAACATTTGGCTTTCTCCTTTTTCTTGGAGTTTGGTTATTTTCTGGTTTATTAATTTTTAAGATAAATTCGTTTTATTGTTTTTATTCAAAATAACCAGCAATCATAAGCAAATTTTACATTAAACAATGTTGCAAAAGTCGAGTTTGTTTTTGACTTTTTTGAAACAGTTTTTAATTTTACACATAATTTCGTTTATTACGAAAATCGAGTTTGTTTCGATTATTTGAAATGGATTGTTTAAAAAATCGAGTTTGTTTCGATTGTTTGAAATGGATTGTTTAAAAAGAATTGTTTGAAACATATTGGTTAAAACAAATTACTTGAAACGGTTTTTGCAATAAAAAATGTTTGCAATAAATTGAAATCCGTTTACATTTGTTCCTTTGAGTGTAAACATCGAGTTTGTTTCGATTGTTGAGACATAGCTTTTATAACAAAGCGAATTGTAGTAAAATGAACGTTTGAACATAATCACGTTCACTTCAATTGTTTCATTTCTGTTTTGTGTAAACAGTGACACTAATTATTGAATATGAAACAATTTTCAGGAACCAAATAATGGTCAGAAGTTCAAACAGCTTCTCCTGAATAGATGTTAAATCTCGGGATCAAGTTTTTGGGACAATTGGTTTATTAACATGTGAAACAATGATGTCGGCCGCTCGAGGATGGTTTTTGGATTCGTTAGCCGAAAATCATGTTACCAACTCTCGATCGGATTTTGTTGATTACCAAAACATCGAGGGAAAAGTGAAACTATTAAACCGACGACGTATGAAGGTTGTCGGTATAGGAACAGTGAAGTTAAGATGTTCAAATGGAAAAACCTTGACTCTTGAGAAGGTTCTTCGTGTTCCTAAAATTTCAAAGAAAATAGTTTCTACGGGAGAATTAACATAAAATGGATGTGTTATAGTACTCCATTCCCAAGCGGTGATACATGGGCAAGGAAGTATCTTTTACGGTGAAAAAATAGATCGGTTATACCGATTGGATCTCGATCATGTTATCGATATCTCGAACGATGAGAGTTCTGGGGATAGTAATTCTATCTAGTTAAGCGTTATTGTATCTTTTTAATTTTTTATAAGAAATTATGGTTGAATTTCGTTTTTTAAACTTTATCAATTTTGTATTGGTTTATTTATAAATATGTTTGTTTAAATTTTACATCTAAAAGATACACACAACTCCCAAGATACCACGTCTTAAAAATCGGAATATTAATCATGTTCGGAAATGAGTTTTTCATGTAAGACGTTGACCATCGACATCATGAAATAGTACCCCTAAATGTGGGGGTATCATACCAATTGGAATATATATATATATATATATATATATATATATGATAATTAAATCGTTTAATTGTTTGTCAATTGCGAATTAATTACGTCAGTTATGAATTTTAATTTTAATTCGTTTAACTATTTGTCGGTTACGAATTAATTACATCAGTTACAAATTTCGGTTTTAATTCGTTTAACTGTTTGTCGGTTACGAATTAATTACGTTAAATACGAATTTCATTTTTAATTCGTTTAACTGTTTGTCGGTTACAAATTAATTACATGGTTAAAATTTTAGTTTTAATTCATATAATTGTTTGTCAATAATGAATTAAATGTTTTGGTTATAATTCGTTTAATTACAAATTAACAATTTTTAGTTTTAATTCATATAATGAATTAAATGTTATAGAACAATATATACATATATACACACATTTAAGTTGGAAAAATTATGAATCAACTTCAAATAGGCTCACCTATTTAGATACAATGTCTAGGAAAGATATAGGCGGATTGTTTTCTATTCTAATGAGGTCGTGTTTTTAAATGCTTTTGAGCATACCACCCTCACCGTCTTTCCTGGTTGTGTTCAAGTAGAGCTACCGAAAGGGGTTGAGTAAATAATAGTTTCCCTACAGGTGTTTATATACTTATATATATTGTGGATTTAATTCAATAATTGTTTGTCAATTATGAATTAATCATTACAAATTTTAATTCGTTTAATTGTGTGTTAATAACGAATTAATTATGAGAGATAATAGAATGCAATGATATCAATTGTTAGACGAATCCAATAAGTTTGGATCTAACTTGTCATATGAGTTTTAATGAAAGATATGGCAATGAGCAAAAGATTCAAACATGTGTTATCAAGTGTGTGACCAAAATGTGACTCTTATGTAAGAGTAACAAAAGTTTGGCCAAGTCATGATCAAGTATGATGATATACCGATCATTAATTATGGCTATTACAACTAGGATCCTAGAGTTTGGATGCCTAGGGGTTGTCATTTATTGAGAGTTGTGATTAAGCTCATTGGTGGTGACAAAAACAAACATGTGTGGTGCATTAACAAGAACATCTGGCCAGTGTTTTTGTGAATTCATCAACATATGTTTGTGTTCTTGATATAGCTTAAATCGTATTGTTTTTCAACAAATCTATTTTACAGAAGAAGAGATTACTCAATGAAAATGTTTAAATACATTAGTTGTATCAACTTATGCGTAACAGATTGAGTAGATAATCATAACATTTGAATCAAGAATTGTGTAAATGATTCTTGTATGATTTTGAAGACTCCAAGCAACCAGTTGGTTGGTGGTTACATTTGGAGAGACTTACAAATCTTGAAATCGTAAAACACTTGATAAGTCACCAGATGACATAACATGTAATTATACAATGGTATAATATATAGATATCTTCATCAAAAGATATAAGGAAAGTCTAGATTATTTTTTCTAGTAACACGAGTTACATCCATTAGTTTTATGTTGGGAATTGCAACTACTAGAAATTTGCAAATTCACCAAATGGATGTGAAAACTTGTCTTCTAAATGAAGATTTAGAAGAAGAAATTTATATGGAGCAGCCTAAGGGATTCGTTGCCCAAGGTAAGGAGAACAAAGTGGGTAAACTTGTTAATACCTTACATGGATTAAAACAAGCTTCAAAGCAATGACATTAAAAGTTTGATCAAGCCATGTTGGAAAGTGGTTTTAAGATAAATAAGTGTGATAAGTGAGTGTATATGAATGACACCACTTACGATTATGTCATACACTTATCATCGGAGGTGATGTCAAAATGATAAGGTCTACGAAGGATATGTTGAAATCTAAGTTTGACATGGAAGACATGGGTTTATCTATCAGATGTGATACTTGGAATCAAGATCACAAGAACTCAAAACGGTCTAGTATTAAGTCAAACACATTATGTGGACAAGATTCTTGAGAAATGTAATCAAGGAGATACTAGTATAGCTGGAACTCCAATTGACACTAGTCAACAAAATAGAGGAGATAATGTTACACAAGTGAAATACTCAAGAATAATCGGCAGTTTGATGTATCTCATGAGTTTTACCAGACCTGACTTAACATATGCAGTAAGCAGGCTAAGTAGATACACTAGTAATCCGAGTGTTGAACACTAGAAGAGTATTACTAGATTGTTAAGGTACTTACGATACACAAGAGAGTATGGACTGCACTATGGAAGATATCCAACTGTAATCAAAGGATACAGTGATGCAAATTGGATATCTGATATAAAAGATTCCAAGCCTTCAAGTGGATAAGTGTTTACACTTGGAGGTGCGGCTATAAAGCAAAGTATTGTAGCCAGATCCACGATGGAATCTGAGTTTATCGCCCTAGATAAATATGGCGAGAAAGTAGAGTGGTTGCGTCAGTTTGTGGAGGATATTCCTAAATGGCCTAAGCCGGTAACGGTCATTTGTATACACTGTGATAGCCAATCGGCAATTGGCAGAGCTCAAAATACAATGTATAAAGGGAAGTAAAAGGCGCATACATAATACGATAAGATAACTAGTCTCTACTGGAGTTATCTCGACTGACTATGAGAAGTCAAAAGATAACATTGTGGATCCACTTAATAAAAGTTTAAGTAGAGATTTAGTTTATAAGTCCTTAAGATGAATGGGACTTAAGCCCTAAACTAATAATTCATGCAAAAGAAACCTTACCCAGAAGACTGGAGATCCTAAGATCTGGGTTCAAAAGGACAACCTAGTTGTATGAATAAAGGAGGTCACTGTGGGGGGGGGGGGGTTTAATAAACTTCCTAGTTCATTTGATAATTAGTGACATTGAGGATAAGCTCATGACTTTTAATGATTATTGGAAATCACCTATGTGAAAGAGAAGTGGGGTCGCTTCGAAGGGAATTGACGGGGGCACAATTCCTAAAAGCTTTCACAGAACCAGGCAGTGTTCATGACCATAACGAACACGACTATGAGGATATGAACTTGTTAGGAAGAGTCTTGTGTGAAATGTGAAAATTGTTTACACAAATGACTAATCAGTTCAAAGACATCGAGTCTACTGATAGTTAGGAGACTAAGTATGTTTCATAGGGGAAGGTTCAAAGAGTAACACCTACCTATCCTATGCAAGATTCGACTGTTGGAAATTGTTGTGCGGATTTTCATATGCAGAGATCGATCTCCATTCATGTGGGGGATTGTTGGAATTTTTTTGGTAAAATATAGGCTTTTTACCAATATTTGGACACAATTATTATATATAAATGTGTTATATATAGTTAACTCTTTGTGGGTTTGTGTTCTATTATATGAGAGCTTAGAATCGGTATATCAAGTGTCCAAAACGGATTATATTTGAATGAGATATCGATTCTCAAAGATGAGCAATTGGGATGAGTTAATTTGTAACTGAAGTTGACATATTGTAGTTAGAATTTAAATCGTTGGTTTCGATTCTCGAATTAAAACCGTTTGTCGGTCTAGAATTGAATCTACGAATTAATAGAAATCGTCGGTTTCGTAATTTATTATTCTAGAATTGAATATACGAATTAATGGTTTTGTAAGTTATTATTCTAGAATTAAATATACGAATTAATGTGTCTGTTTCGTCGGTTACAGATTTTCTAGTATATAATGACACCCAATAGTTCATTCTAGAAACACATTTTTCTAGACACCGAAATACGAAAACGCTCTCTCTTCTTCTTCATCTTTGCATAATCTTTTTCCGGGGATTTTTCCAGGCAAGTGTTATCCGGCAGTTCACCGACTGCTTCAGCCGTTGTACCCTGGGAGCAGACGGCAAATCTGCTTAAGAGAATCGTGTCAAATACGAGCCTCGGCTACCTCTAACTCGGTTCTTGGAACGTTGTTTCTTCTGTTCTGCTACTCCTTATTTATTATTCTGGAGTTTGTTTCCAGAATCATTTTAATAATCAAATAACCAACATTTGGCTTTCTCCTTTTTCTTGGAGTTTGGTTATTTTCTGGTTTATTAATTTTTAAGATAAATTCGTTTTATTGTTTTTATTCAAAATAACCAACATTACATACTTTTTTTTCTTCCCTCATGAACTCCATCACCAAATTCACCAGATCCTCGTTCTTTCTATCCCTATTCTCCACACTCTGCTTATTTCTCCTTTTTCACATTTTTTGTTCTTCTAAACCTATCTCCATCTACGAGATGTCAGACAAATTTACTTTCGATTTGCTTTAGTTGTTCGACAATACTTACAAAGAAACTTTCAATCTCACCTTTAATGATTGTCATGTTTCACCAATTAGTCAAATAGGTACGGTTTTTTTTACACACACAAAAACTCCTGTTTGTTCGTTATCTACAAACTCATTTGTTTTTGTGCATCACCTTGTTGATTCTGGTTGTGGGTTGATTTTATTGGTCCAAAATCATAATAGGTTTTGAAAAGTGTTGTAAGAGTTCATAGGAAGGAGGATGTAGATCTTTAGGCCGGAAACAAAATCACTGACTTAACATGAAGGGAAACGATCATGTAGTGGCAAAAGTGGAGATATCAACCTTGAAAAATCTTAGGTACCCTTTCGCTAGAGTCTCTTTCGAACTTCCGAGCATATTTCCCCAATTGAATTTAGGGAAACGATTATTTCACTTTTTAGGGGTTTGTTTACTTTATTTCGCTAGAGTCCCGTTGTATAAAAATCTGTCTTTTATGGACCTGTGAACTAGTCTAAGTCAAATAAATACATTATTTTCTTCTTTTAATCGTATAAACCTTTCTTTTTTAGATTCAATATTTTAGAGAGGCCAATCTAATCATGGTCTTATAACATCTTTTAAAAATGACGGAAGGAGCAACAACTATACCTTATAACAAGCAATGAAGAGTTTCCTGCATGTTAAAAATTCCCAGGTGCTCCAATATTTCTAAAAGGGTTGTTGTACCTATACAAAATATATAAATGGGCCAAACGAGTAATAAGTAAAACAAAAGATAAAAATCAATACCTCTTTTTTTTGGAAGGGTTTACTTCACGGGAGTGTATTTAACTTGTCACAAAAAGTTATTGTATGTATTGGACTTTGATTTTTTCCATTGTATGTATCAAACTTATAAAAACCTACCATTTGATGTATTTGGTTAAAAGTTGGATACACTTTTGTGACAAGTTGGATACACTTTAATGCTAGGTTTTGATAAAGTTGGATACATTAAATGGTAGTTTTGATATGTTTGATAAATACAATGGAAAAAATAGAAGTTCAATACATACAATAACTTTCCGTGACAAGTTGGATACACTTTTAGGAACTAAACCATTTTTGGAAGGGTATTCGGGCCAAAGCCGACTAATCCCAGGCAAACATGACCTCATTTAAATGTCCCTAGGCATACGCACGAGAAGACTCGAACTCGGTCAAGACGCAATAAACCCCCCAAGTGATAACCAATTCGCCACAGCACTGGAAGACAAAAGTCCATATCTTTTACAATTTAAAACAACAAAAAAAACATTAAGGTGATGGAATAACATAAAATTTACTTAAATATAATGATTCTTCTAACATTATTCGAACGGAAGAATCGAGAATTATCAAAGCGGCTAAAAGTAAAAATTGTAAAACATTATAAGTGAGTTACAAGGTAAACGTATTTAAGTGAGATACACAAATAGGATAAATCACTTGGATCGTTTTTGTTTCTCAAATACATTAATTCATCCCTAATAGCCTTTGTTATGAAAATTAAGTATTGGATAATCCAAATATAATTCTAAAGGTTGTAAAATAGAGTTCTTATGTACATCCAGATTCCACACATTACATATTTATATTTTATATGAGAAACCGACATTACATACAAGCATTGTTCGAAAAAGCTCGCCGCAACAGCCGCCATGGCGCGCCGTGGCTTAAGGCTTGTGTCTCACGCCACGTTATGCCTGAGGCACGCCATGGTGTACTGCGCGGTTTTTGTAACACAATAATTTCATTTAACTTATATTTTTAATGTCGTAATTGTTAGTTTTTGATGTATAACTTACTTTAAACTGTTTATTATCATTTTTTCAATTAGTAATAGTAAGAAAACATATGTTTATGCATATAATATTATGTATGATATAGAGATCTGCCGCCATAAGTCACGCCTTGAAGAACGCCATAACCTCGCCATGGCTTCCAAGGCTTGAGGCTTGGCGTTGCCGCCACGCCACGCCTCACGCTATTTGGAACCTTGCATACAAGTATTATATTAAAGATGAAATTGCATAACAGTTACAACCGCTTACAAATAAAATTTAACAATAATTAAAATTGACTCAGATGTCTAAAACAAAAACTATAAGGAGAAGGCTCTAAACAAAAAAAAAACAAATAACTCAAAAGCTCTACGCGTGAAGCCTTTTACTCGTATTTGGTCAAAATTACCAAGTCCCACAACCACTTCAATAAAGGTTTCCAATCTTTTAAATCACATCCAGGCATCTTGAACCTAAAATTCCCAAGTAAATTCTTTTTATAAACCCATTCAACATGACCACCGCTAGCATTGCTCGTAATATCCCATATTATGACGACCTAAAGTGATAAAGACAACATTTATAAGTATACACTACATACCTCGTAACTCACTTTATCTTTATCTTGTCACTTGATTAATCTCAAGTTGATCAAAATTACAATAAAATGATTACTGTCACTTTAGATCTCATCATGTTTTACGTGTGTCCTAAGAGATAACATCGGAGATAGTCAATGGGAGGAGATAGAGAAGAAAATGTTTCTATCACATTTGAAGACAAGTTTTATAACACATAAAAGAAGAGAAAGATGCCCTCATCTGACAACCTCTCCATTACTAGTGTAGATCATAGGAACTAGTTGAAAGCCAAATGCAATGCAAAACATTACTTGATGAAAGAGCAAAATAAGAGAAGGAGATCCAGGCGGAATCGAACCGCCGTCCTCCCATTCACACATGGGCGCTCTTACCATTCGAGCTTATGGATCTATATATCGAATGTAATATATTTAAAAATCAACTCACCTATAACCAAGGTTTCAAATCACATTATGCCAACATATTAAACACACATGCATTCGCACGCATACACATAAATAAAATCATACATATAAGGATTAGTCTTAGGGAAAACCAAAAAATATAAAAAACAATACTTTGATAACCATTTATCTAGACAATACTAGTGTAATCGAAATTACTTTTGACTTCTTTGCAAACATGTTATACAAGGACGCAAACCACTTATAAACTACGTTAATATTATAAATGATTATCAAAATGTTCCTCATTTTTACATTTTATGTAGAATTTCTACTAAGACCCTCTAATGACGTTTAGTTCGCAAAATGTTTTCCGTTTTCCGTTGAAATAAAGTTTGTCGACATATTTGACCATTTGTTTCATTGACAAAATAAACTTTGATAAAGGAACTGAAACGTTTGTTTGATTTACAAAATATTGTTTGAAATTGAAATGAAATTTTAATAAATCATCAAAATACCCTTTGTGTTTTAACACAAAATGTTTTAATAAAATAATCATTAAATACTTTATTTTTTTAATATTAAATTCTGTAATTTAATTCAATAACATAATTATCACATAATTTACTAAAATAATTAATAAATAATTTAATATACTTCAGCTAAATACTTCAATATAATCCAACAAAATTATTGAATAATTATTCTTAATCTAAATTAACTAAAAACTTTAATAAATTTTAATAAATAATAATTTAATAATCGTGCTACAAAATTTAATAAATAAAAATTTAACAACTATTTTTTTAAATTAATTATTAAATTAGTTAATTAGATAGATAAATAAATAAATAAATTATTTTCTAAAACTTACTATTAAATTAATTAAATAAATACTATTAAATTAGTAAAATATCTTTTAAATACTTTCATAGAATAATTAATAACTAATTTCCTAAAATAATTTTTTATTATTAAATTATATTGGATCAAAAATACAATCGTATTATAGAGAAAAATAGGATCTCACTTCATCAAAATACCAAAATACCTGATAGTTACTACAAAAATTGTATAGTTCATTGCAGAATTTGATAACCAAACATTTTATAAGAAGGAAGCCAAAGGAAGATATTGAACATAATCAAAGGAATTTAACATTCCTATACCATCGTTTTTTCAATTTTTTTGCAAGATTTCTACCAAAACTCAACCCTAGGGACATAATCAAATACCATCATTAAACATTATAATAACCACAAGAACTTGCACTAGTGTTAAACTGTTAACAAAGTTAGATTCCATTAATAAGTTAAGACTAACATAAACCATCAGGTGATTAAAAAGTTAAGATTAACATAAACCATCAGGTGCGTAATAGTTGCACATTAAAATGATTATTTTATAAAATAAATGTAACAGTGAAGTACAAATTTTTTGAGAGAAAAATAAATTTTTAATAATTGAATGATATATTTTAACAATATAATTAATATTGAATTTTAATTTTCAATTCTCTATCTCAACTTGTTTTTAAAGAGACCTGTTCAAGATACTCCTAAACTCCCCAAAAACGCAACAGGCTACAGCATTAACAGGGTCGGTTCTTCAAGAGAAATTCCCCTGGGTTATAAAATATTTCATATAGAAAATCAAAATTTAGGAGATAACCTCTTTAGAATTAGACATATCTTCTGCCTTAACATAATATTACTTGCCTCTAAAAAAGTATAATAAAAATCCCCTTTAGGATGATCATTTTTAGGAAATTCTTCAAATTAGAAAAGTATACTCATTAGGCCATCCGCGGCCGGCCTGCATGTGCTCCTGCACCGTTCCCTTGCAGGCGGTAACACCGCCGAGGGTGACCTGCAAGGGAGTTGCAAGCTCACCCAACGGTGAGAGCTCACCCTTTCACAACATATCCTAAACACACACACATCTATATACATATACAGAGCATATATATATACATATATTTTATTATTTAAATAATACAGGTGTATGACCTATACGACTGTGGATGAAATGATAAGGTAGTGGTGAAGCTGATGTGGCGCTGAGATGGCAACCTGTACAGGTGGTATGACCTGTACGGCTGCGAATGGCCTTATAATAAGACATGTATCACATTGCTCACTTAAACAACTTACGAACAACTACTCACCGAAGACCATATGAAAATCAATAAGCAACTTAAATAAGCAATTTCGAACACCCCCCACATTAAAACTTTAAAATCAGAATAATACCAATGTATGAGATAGAAATTAACAGAACAACACATTTAACTCGATATATAGATTGATTTGATTATAACTATAGTGACGAATGCTTTAGAACACTGCCAATAATCAATATGAACTCCTTCCCCTCCTTGCAAATTTCACAAACTTCATAGTATGATTCAACTAGTGGCTTCAAGAACATATATCCTATCGCTGGCTAGCTATTCCTTTTTGTATAAATTTTGGGAAAGGCTAACCGTACCCATAAATTTTTTGTTCAAGATCATTGCAGCCATCCGGTGTTCGAAATATTTAGACCATACACAACCCAAAAAGAATCACTAAAAAGCAACACCCCTAATTGGAACATACATAGCAACTCAGAAGCTGCCCTCTACAAAACCATTAGAAACACAGTTTCTTAACTTACCAACAAGCAAAAAAACTGGCTTATAAAAATTATGATGACTAACAAAAACTAAAACATTAAAAACGTGAAACTCCATTCCAACTACAGTAAATGTACTACCGACCTCCAACTGAATACGAAAATGTAGCTTGTTATACAGAACAGGGATGTACCTAACAGAAGCTCGATTGACAACCCTCCGCATCACCACTTGTTGCAGAAGTGGCATACAATCTTCCCATAACCAACTTTGATTCTCACCATAGCACAATCATCATCATCTCCTAAGAAAAGATCAAAGAAGCATAGCTCATACCAAAAACCCAACCACATATCCAATTTGTGTTTCCCCCCTTCAACTACTTCACACTCTCTTCTTCTTTATAATCTAAAGTAAGCCATACAACTCCATAGGGATCAACAACAGTCCCCTCAACAAGAATAGCTGCTAAAATAATACTAACAAAGTAGTACGAAAACACCTTCTACTCGCCAACAATAACAAATAATAAAGCATACTAATTACAAAAGATTTAAGCCAGTATACAATTAAAATGTAAAACTAACAGATATTGATTGATAATTCAACCACGAAACTGCAGGATTCTTGGGATATGTATCTATATGCGTAGTATAGAACAGAAACATATTTGATTGCTTGTAAACAATACTAAATGACTGAACTCAAAAAATAGCTTGCAAAACCCCGAATATAAGAGAACCACAACATAAGAGCAGCTTCGCAAAAACAAAATTTCAATCAACTAACGCGTAAATACCTCGAAGAAATTGCTATGTTGGAATGGAATGCATTTTGTTTGTAGCGTAAAAAGCGTAAATTTGAAAGGAGAAACGGAATGTTTGTACCTTTAGCCTCGGTATTGATCTTCCAGTGTTGGATGCGGTGATGATTATTTTTACGAACAAGACTGTTTACAAGTGCTGCGTTGTGGTAAGATGTTAAGAGCATGTGTCACACAGGTTACGGGACAAAATTAGCACCAAACCCTAAAGTTTGAGATATTTGGTCAGACAAGCAAGAGAGGAACGAAGAGGGAGACAGGGGCACACAAAAGGAAGGAGAGCCGGGCAACCCCCCGTACCATCTCCTTCCATCAAAACCAAAATCAACTTTTTCATTAACACTTTTTTTCGACCTGCCATGCAAGCGCACCTGACATGGCAAAGGCCGGACTCACAAACAACCAAATTAACGCACGCAGATCTTACAAATTAAACCTTTCAGCGGACACAATTCTCGTGGAAAACTTGACTATATGTATCTACATGATGATATGCATATAGCATCACGTGGAAGTCGAACAAATACGATCGGTTTTTTCAACTTCTCCTCCATGGTCAACCATTGAGGACGCATAAGATGAAGAAGATCCAAATAGATAATCATCGTCCTTCGTTAAAACTCCTCTATCTGTTGAAATTGAAACCAAATATCTTCTCTTCAAATCAATCAACAAACACCAGTAGCACAAGGATCTGCCAAACAAACAACAATAAAATCGATTAAATTATCCGAAAATTGCTACAATTAGATCATAATCACCGATAAGAAAAAGAAAAAAAAAACAAACAAACAAGAAGGCTTAAAATCACACAATCTATGAAAGCATCTCGATGAGAGGATAATCGATCAGCGGATTGAAATTAAACCTTCGAATTTCAGCCAATCATGACCAAAATAATCGATTAAATAACAGGAGAGCTTTATCAAGACGGATTACAAACCTCTTGCTTGTGAAGCGGCGGATCGGGATGATGATCTCCGATAAGAACACCGGTCGGCCGCGATCAAATCATAGAAGAACATAAAATCCATAGCCAAAACGTAGATCTGAGATCGATCTAACCGAATACAGTGATAAAATCGCTTGAATCCGAACAGGTGAATGAAGATGAACAGAAAACTAAGCACGAATCGTCGTCCACAAAGGAGTAACGGATGAAGACGTTGATGAAGATAATGATGAAAGGGGGGTATTTATTGACCTTAGGAATGATCCAACGGCTATGATGAAACCAAATGAGGTGTAATGGACGGTTGGATTTTAGCGTGAGATGGGCGGCAGATAGAGACTCGGTAGGTGTGATTCTGGAATTTGGAAACGTGGTTGGCTGTTGTTGTCTCCCGCGAGTGTTTTGACTATTATGCCCTTGGATTCTTCTTAAGATGTCGTGTAAATTCATGCTTATCTTTTTGTAAAGATAACCTAAAGAGTAAACTACAAATTTGATCCCCAAGGTTTATACACGCTTTCAAAAATGAACCTTAAACTTCAATAACTACATCGATCATTCCTATTGTTTACATTTAGCTTTTAAAATCGTCCTTCATCATTAACTATGCTAAAAAAAACTCAGTTAAACAAGGGATACTTTCATCTTTTTACACGTTGTTTGTCTTTTTCTTATTTAAAATTAAAGTTAAATTAATTTATTTATATTTTGTATTGTATATATAAACAAATGTTTTCTCCCCCCACCCCCCACCCACCCCTTCCCACAATTCGTTTCCCCGGTCAAACTCCAGGTACACGCCATCTCCAACGATTTCTTAGACGCCTTCTCCAACGATCTTATCCGGCCACCTCCTTTCTCCTTTTGACTCTAACTCTTGATTTCTCGATTTTTCTGGTGAACCCTTTTTCACCAATGTTCCGATGGGATGTAAATCAAATTTAACCCAAAACCTCCCACAAAAAGCTTTAATTTTGCAACAAGATGTCGATCAAGATGACGAATCGACAAGTAACCAACGGAGTTTATATGTCAAATAAGATGAGGAACACGAATCTTAAACCATATCTAGCCTAAACCAAATCAAAATCCAAGGTAAAAAAACAAATCAAAATATGTTACACAGCCTAAAATCCTAAATAAAAAACTAAATCAACAAAAATCAAAAAATTGAGAGGAAGAAAAATGATGCTGGTGGTGGTAGTGGTCGATGGCTTCAAACCTAACAAAAAATCCAATAAGATCTAAGAAACATGGGCGTTTTGGTTTTAATCACATCATTGGTGGCTACATATGGGGGTTTATGGTTCTTGCCATCGACAAAAAAAGGGGGGAGGGGTGGGTCGGTGGGAGCTTGCAGGTGGCTGAAACGATGGAGAGGTCACCGGAAATGGGTCACTAGCGGTGGGATGGTGATGGAAGTGGGTCTCGAAGATGGAGGTGGTTCCATGTATCGTTTGGCCAACAAATTGGGAAAGAGAACGAGGAGAGCGTCAATGATGCAGGTGTTGGTGGTATGCTGGATATTGTTCACATGGGAGGGACGTTAAGATGACGTTTGTTGGTCCCAAAGGGGTGACCTTCAAGTTAATAAAGATTGTAGAAGGGGGTTGAATACAATCAAACAATTTTTCACTTTTAAATTCTTTTGTATTAACAAATTAAATTTAGAAGATTGTTGCGGAATAGATAAGGTAGAACCTAATTTAAACAATCTTAAGTTTAAAAATCTTTCACTATGCACTAGTGAGTAAGAAGAGAAAGAAAGAACTTACAAGATGATAGAAAGGTGAAGGATTCTGAGGTTAGATATTGAGGAAGAAGAATGTTTAAAAAACATCTATTCACATCAATACATACCCCATGCATTTAACGCATGGCAGAATCACCTTTTACACGTGTTGTGTATTGCTTATTAGATATTCAATGGTCACTGAATAGACTCATTGACCCACTATCCCTGATATTGCAATTATGTTCTGATGCTTGAATAAATAGGAAGATCACTGAATAAAATCAGTGTATAATTCCTCAAGCTGTAATAAAAGCAAAATATCTAATTTCTAAGTAAAGTATCAGGATCACTATCATTTCATCAGGTCTTAGGAGAGTTGGATCAACAACGTCAGAAATGGTGGCTCAATAGAGACAACGCTAAAGATGTTTACTCAATGGAGACGGCGCCGGAGATGGAAGCTCAATGGGAAAGCCACCGGAGATGGCGATTTGCGGAGACGTCTCGCCGGAGTTGGCTTGGTTGAGAAGATGATTGTGTATGTATATATGCATATAATGATAATATATATTATATATAATATTAATATAACTTAGGTTAAATTACAATTTGGTGCCTCTACCTTAAATAAAATTGTACATGTTATCCTTTTAAAAGAAAAAGACAAAAATACCCTAAAATTAACAAAAAAAAAAATTAACATAGTTAACAATAAGGGACGATTTTCAAAGCCAAATGTAAAGAGTAGGGATGATCGATGTAGTTATTGAAGTTTAGAGACCATTTATGGAGGCGCTTGTAAACCTTAGGGACCAAATTTGTAGTTTACTCAAAAGTCAAACCTAAAACATGTTATTTTAGAGATAAGAAATGAATGAATGAAAAATATATATGTGAATATATTTTAGAGCACATATCAGGCGATTTTGTTTCTAGGGGGACTAGTCAGTATACCCGCGCGATGCAGCGGGTAATAAAATTTTATTTGAAACCACATTTTTTTAGTCCAACAGCGTATGGATTATCGGTATATCCTAAATGAATTATCAAAGCTAACGAATTTTAAACCCACAAAGAACATTGATAAGACCAAATGATAAGACAAATTAGATTAGATTACACCAATTGAACAAAATTACATAAAAATCAATAATATGAACCAGATCATATCGAAAACACAAATTATTCAAACTCAAAACAAGTTCTGATCCAATGAACTGGTTCCTAAACATCAAACATAATTTCCAGTAACATTGTTCTTGTTTATACAAGAAAACATGAAAAATCAAATTAACGTATGTCACAAATTACCAGAGACGGAGGGCCATGAGGGCAACTAGGGGCCAAGGCCCCTGTGTTATTCTATGCAGTAAGTAGAAAAATATTGACTTTTTTAATGCATGACATATATTTTTAACTTTGGGCCCCTCCATAAAAAATCAATCTACTTCTTTAAATTGTATGTTCAATCCATAGAATATATATATATATATAGGCCCACAAATCACAGCTAGTTCACATACTCTTTTTTTGTTTGATTAGGTGTTTAGGTCAAATTTGTTTGAAAATTCTCTTTGAAATTATATGAAGTTGTTTGATATACAAATTGTTTCTTTGATTTGGTATTCAAGGATATATCTATATAGGAGGCAACCTTTTATAGGGTTGTTTTTTAACCCGATCATATATATATAGAAAGGTTCAGATGAGAAGTGCTAAAAAAATGAAAAGTAGAGAAGTGATCTCCACCACTCATCAGGTCAATAAAGGCGGCTTTGACCGGTTACGGTGGATGTGATCACGGAGGATTGACGCGATTCATGGGAGGGTAGAGATTATTAAAGAGGGGACCGGTCAAATCCGTGTTTGTTGACCAGATGAGTGGTTGAGATTGCTTCTCAACTTCAAATGTGAACTCAATTTTGGTTGTGAACGTGAGGACGAATCTCAGCTACCCATCCGGTCAATAAAGGCGGCTTTGACCGGGTCCCCTCCTTTAATAATCTTCACCTTCCCATGAATCGCGTCAATCCTCCGTGATCGCGTCCAGCGTAACCAAAGATGTGTGGCTGAGATTCGTCCTCACGTTCACAACCAAAATTGAGTTCACATTTGAATTTTCTTTATATATATATATATATATATGGTCGGGTTTAAGGAAAAATCTTAACAAAACGGAAAACCGATACCTCCATCTTACTATATGCACTTGTGCTGTTGTGCATATGAGTAATTTTGTAATATGCATACGTGCATAATCTACTTATGCATAAAAATCCAAAAAGAACTTAAATTACCCATATGAAATTGTGCATACGGTTTAGATGGAGGTTACGAGAGTGTTCCCAGTTTTCGATATATATAATTGAGAATTTGTTTCACTTCAAGGCTATGATGAACGTTCCACCTTGATAGTGCATTTTTTTTTGTATTCTTAAAAATATATAAGATATTGGGTCCGGCCCCTGTGGTTGAAAAGGTTGTGTTCCGCCCCTGCAAATTACTGAAACTAAAATCAAGTTTTGATCCAAAAAATTGATGTCTAAACATGTAATACAATCTCCACTAACATCGGTCTTACCAGAATTGTGAGTGACTGGTCGAAGAGTTTTGCCAATTACCAGAATGAAACAAGGGCAAAAATGGAGAAGGAGAAGTGGGGAAGAATACGCAGGGGTGGCAGAATCAAGGGTATGAAACGTGGGAGGAAGAAGGAAAGTAGTTTTCAATTTATGCATCCAAGGTTTGTACAAAGTGTTTTTGCAGTTGTAAAGTTGAATAATTTAGTTGTTCTTAAAAAACTAATTAAGAGTCTTATTAAAGTAGTATAGATATAAAAAATTTAATTCATATGAGTTTGAAATAAAAAATTAGAACGTGAGAAGTATAAAACTAATTGTTGCATATATATTTGATAATTAATACTATGATTAAATCAAAAAAAATATTCAATATTAGGCTTGTTTCGAAGGTATTAACGAGACCTATACAATGATATAATTTGTAATAAAAGGAAATGTATTTTTTAATTCATTTTACTCTGTATACTATTATTTGTGTTAATATGATAAAGTTTAAAATGAAAAATGAAAAAGTGAAGGATTAAAAGTAAACTAAAAGATTAATTAGAAGGGTGCTAAGTGTAATGTTTGAAAAACGGTTATCTTGACTAAATAACTGATTTTTTGAGTTATTTCTTTTATATATATAGTATAGATTTAGTAACTGCAATTTTGTTAACCTGGTTTTGAAATTATAGTTCATAAGTTAGTTTTATTTTTGTTATTTTAGGCTTTGAGGCTAATTTTTGTAGAGTAAATTACACTTTTGGTTTCTATGGTTGTCGTCTATTATGAAGTCTCCTCTCTACATTGAAGTAATTACATGGATGATGGATAGTCACCGTGGTTGCTATTTCGTTTCACTTTTGGTTCCTCAGACTAACTTTTGTTAGATAGTTCGTTAACCCAAGGGATACTTTAGTCGTTTTAGTATTTTCTTTAATTTAAAATGAAAATAAAACAAATATATTGTTATTAAATATTATAAAATTAATACATTATTATTAAAATTAATAACAATGCCCATCCAGTTGGTATCTTCTCCGATGCCATCCCCTCCAACTCCGGTCATCATCTCCGACAACCCCCATCCAACTTCGATCAACAGATTACAAGAAACCTCAAAAACCAAAAACCAAAACACCTGTAAGATACAGTTAAGAAACAAGCACATATTCTAAATATCAAATCCAAATCAGAAACTAAATCAAACCCATCTTCAATAGGTCCCAAATTCATGTCTCAAGTGGTGCCTAGTGGTGGCTTTAGGATATCCAAAACTAAATCAAACTTTAAAATCAAAACAAGACTCAAATTGAACTAAATTAGTAAATGAGAAATTTGTTGAGAAAATCCAACTGCAAGTGAGAAAACCTTCTTCTTCATCACACTTTGGTCCTTATTGCAAGTTCAAGCTAAAACCTAAAAAGAAAACCTAAATTTCGATCTGCACATGTTGGTTTCTCATATTTGTTGAGTTTTATTTTCTGGTTTCTAATATAAGATTCTTAGATCTGCAGATACTTCACGACCAAACGACCTAGATCCGACAGGGGGTCGTTGAGAGAGGGGCATTAAGAAGAGGGAATCGTTTGAAGATGTAGAGGGGCGTCGAGAAAAAATGGATTCATCGGAGCTTTCTGGTGGTTTGCAGATGGTTTTACGATGGTCGCTGGTAGAGAAAAATAAAGGAAAGGAGAGGGGGTGTTGGTGGCCAATGGTGAGTAACTCATCGAAGAAGATGGGTTGGTGGGTTAGAGGCCGGAAAAGGCACATGACAGGGCCAAAAGTAATACTTGATAATATTTTTTCTTTATTTTTTTAATTGAAAACAAAGAAATGTTTAGAAGACTAAAATACCATTGGAACTAACCAATCTATTTAACATAAGTTAATCTGAGAGATCAAAATGGAAACAAAATGACAACCATATCCGTGTAATTACTTCAAAGTAGGGACGAGACCTAATAATAGGCGACAATCACAAGGGCCAATAGTGTAACTTACTCTAAATGTTATATTATAAAACAAAAATAGTATTTTTAAAAGTGAAAATCTTAATCTCAAAAGTAGAAAGACAAAACTAGTAATATTTCAACAACTCATGTGAACGTTCAGCATTTTGTAACCGATCTTTATAATCTAAAAACATACTATCCAAATATATCTAGAAGGATAAATTTGACGAACATAAACATTCGTATAATTTGTTGAACTATTTTTCAAACAAATCTTAGCATATCGAGAAAATGACTTAACTTTTTGGATCATTCAAATGTTAGTTGTTTGCCAAAATTTTCAGCCAACTTTTCCCTTTGTGTCCACCAATATATTTATACTATGTTATATATATTTAGATTAAAAATGTTTAAAAGTTATTTCATAAACGTATAATATATAAAATATCAACATGAATTTACCATTTTCATTAGCTTCATTGAAAAATTACAAAAGATGTACCTAACTTATAAAAAATATACATACAAAAGTTAAGTCACTATACCAAAAATTCACCAAAATATCGTCCCGACGCTAACAAGGACATGATATTCTTCCCTAAATCCATTAAGTTAATGTAGAAGTTGTCGTTCAAAGTTCTAAAAAAATCAACAAGAATATTGATACTATATATGAACACGAAATACAATATTTCGCTATCCAAATATCGAAATCAACAAGAATATCAGTATTACAAAAGAACATGAAATACAACATTTCTCTATCCAATATTGAAATCAACAAGAATATCGATACTACATTTCTCTATCTAAGTATTGAAATCAACAAGAAAATCATCCTTTAGATAGGAAACATCGAGTATTTTCATCCAAAACCTAGTGTTGTTGATGTTTTCCTTTCCTATCAAATGATTGAGTAAGAAAGTGTAACACCTTAGGCATAACCCATATCGTCGTGGACAAGAGTGATGCTGGGTTTATAAGTAATACTTTGGCTTTCCTAACTACAACGCGTTTCGGGGCCACACGAACTGCAGATTCTTGGAACGCTGTAGTTAAGCGTGCTAGGGTGGGAGTAGTACTAGGATGAGTGACCTCCTTGGAAGTCCTCACTAGGTCGCCAAAAACAAAGCCGTGAGCTACACGTTGGTTAAATCTCGGGACAAAGCGAACAATATTGTGTTGAGGAAGGTGAGGTGTTATAGAAAGATCCTTAAACATGTCATAGACAAAAATACAAATTGAACAAAGAATCCTAGAAAAACCTAAATGCAATCTTTAGACAAAATAAGAAAAGCAAACATGATCCAAGCAAATTAACGTTGAACAAATATAAAAGATTTAGAAATCGTATTTCAATAAAAGTAAACATCTCGTTTTCCTTGCATTGAATTCATAGTATCATTCCTCAAACATATAAGAATCTTTCATACACCTAATTGTGCTTGTTTCATTCACTAGCAGCAAAACAATCAAAAAGTAATGGACTTTTGTACAATAAGAATACATAAGAAATGCTTCTGGGACGAACTCACAAGTATTTAGAATAAACCAACCGGGGTTTATTGTTTAATAAACATACCTGAAGTATATCATGAATCCAATATTGTTGGACGAAATGTGATTGTAGGGAGCGAGTTTCTCTTTAGTTCTTTAGCACAAAAATGTGGGCTTCAAGGTAACTCCATTTAATCGAAGAACTTGGATGCCTCCTTCATGTTTAATAGCTTGAAATGATTACAAGATTTTTATTTTCAATTGGTTAATATGAAGACAATATGACAATTGGTTACATGGAAGATTGATTAGAAATACAAAAAAACCCTTACAATAATTTAAAGATTTACGTCTATTGACTATCAAGAAAGTTCATTTTTGGAGTTCCAATATCAAATTTGAAACAAGAACCAAGAGTACTATACAAAAGAAGAAACAAAAATATATAATATTTTGAGAAAACTAATGAAAAAGAGGAAAGCAATAACAACCATTTCAAGAATATCATCATTCTACGCCTAAGAACACATGTTGGGGTTTTGATTATCTAGTGGATTTAGGATTTAGGTTTTGTTTTTCATCTTTTCTTTTTTCTTCAATCTCAATTTCTACGAGCTATGTAGGCTACTAGTAATTTTTCTAGTCAATAAGGATATATTTAGTACGTTTTAGAATGTTCAAAATTTTGTTTGTTCAAAACTATCATGTTATCTTCAGAAATAAGGAAATTCATTTTTCCGAACTTCTTCCAAAAAATAAACTTCAAACAGTTCAATTTTCGGCTACATTTAAATTTTATATTATGATGAATGACACAAATACACTTCTAGTGTATATATAATACATGAATAAGATTAATAGCAATAGCATTAAAATGAATTAAATAAATATATCAATTAACAAAATATGATTATAAATGTGATCATCAAATTTCACTTAGGCTGCGTTTGGTACGTGGGACAGGACAGGACAGGACGGGACAAAACTGACTGTCTCACGTTTGGCGCAGCATGGGACAGAACAGGAATTCACTGTCCCACGTTTGGTGCGACATGGGACAAGACAGAAACTGGGACAAGTGGGACAACATGGGACAAAAAGGACTGTTTTTTTGTTCCACCAAAATAGGTGGAATAACATGGGACAGAAATGAGTCAAGAACTAATATATTACTAACTAACATTCGTTTGATATATAACTTCAATATGGTATTTGTTTTCGTGTTTACCACCACCGGTAGCTTCTATCGGCCACCTCCATCTCGTCTTCGACTACAACAACCTCCTCCATCTCCTCTTCCACTACAACAACCTCCTCCACCACCTCTACAACTGTCAACGATTACTTACCACCACCGTCTACCACCTCTACAACTGTCCATCTCCACCGCAATCACTACCAGTACCCACCATCTTCACGTTCTCCACAACCACCGACCACCACCACCACCATCATCATCACTAGTATTACCGCCAGCCACCACCTCCACCTCTACCATAACCATCAACATTAGTTACATAAAAATCATATATGTATGTATATATATATGTGTGTGTGTTTATGTTTATGAAAATTGTGTAATTTTTTTATAAATTACTAGTTTAGTTTATTTGTGTTAATTATAACTATTATGTGATATATAAAATCATCAAATAATTTTTTGAGAGAACTTGTCTAGTTCTGTCCAGTCCAGTCCTAGGCGTACCAAACACAAAACAGACACTTGTTCTGTCCAGTCCTGTCCCGTCCCGTCCTGTCCTGTCCTACTCTCTTGTCATGTCCAGTACTGTCCAGTCCTGTCTTGTCCTACATTACATAGGTTTCTTGATTTTCACCCTACATTACGTGTTCTCAATTTATTGATTACTTTGAACTAGTTTGTGCATTCTGAAAGCACCTAACCTAGTGTAACCTTCAAATTTGGTCCCTTAGATTTATTAAAATCTTTGAAAGTGTGACCTGAACTTTAATAAGATAAATTTTCGTTTTCCAGCTTTGAATTTTTCTTTGAAAACAGGATATGGCCACTAACACTGTAACACCACAAACATTTATAACAAATATTTAACAAGAAAAGTAACCAAAAGTTGCGGAAGCTCATTTAAATAGTTAAATGTAACATCATCCCCAAAACGGGTCAAAATGTAAATAAACTTTGCAAGTAAAATCCTTTCATAATTCGGTAAGCAAACCATAACAGAAAGGAATTAAGAGTTTAAAAAAGTATATCTCAAAAACATTGCTGAACTGTCCCCAATCTGAGTTATCAGACGTGTGCCTTCCCCTTCTTATCTGAGGAGGTACCTGCCACTAAACCACATAAATTACAACAGGTTAAGCATTTCGCTTAGAAAGCACAAACCTAAACTCTATGTTAAGCACAAAACATAACCATAAGCATAAGCATACATAAGTAAAACTGGACAAGTATCATAACCATTTCTCAAGGTGCGAACACCGAGAGAACCATAACGGATACTGGTACCAGGCCTCTTGATCCCTTTATACTGTAGTGTTGATAACTCCAAAATTATACATGTTTTGGTCGTTCTAGTTTGCACGTTTTTATCCCATTTTAACCCGTTTCTCATATGTTTTACTCTCGAAAGCTACTGAATCTGAGTTTTGCAGGTTTTGGAGGCCATTGAACGGAAAGTACAAAAAGAGGCGAAAAAGCGTGAAAAATGAAGAAAATGGATTCAGAGATGTCTTAGCGAACGCGAAGTCCCAATTCCGCGCTGCTAAGTGAGCCTATTCTATAATATTCCTTCTTTGCACTCGTTTCACGTTGGAGTTCACTGACTTAGCGCCGCGAAGATGATGAAGACCCTCTATGGAAGATTCTAGATTGAGCAGAAAAGGAAAGAAAGGGTTTCGTAAGTGTCTCGCGCCGTGAAGGTGCCTCTTCGTGATCGCGAGATGAGCCGAACTCAGCCTTATAAATATAGGCCTCCTCCAATTATTTCAGACATTGATTCGAATTCCAATATTCAATTATATTCAGTAATCGTCAGTAGTTAGAAAGAGAGTAGTGTATGAGCCATCAACGTGAGCCGATCCTTACCCGGAGTCGTTTAACCGGTACCCGATCATCTCTCGTTGCACGGTCGATATAATGTCTCTCTTTTCAGTCGTGTTTTCTGTTTTCATTATGTTTAGTGAGTAGTTTACTTTTGGTACTTAATATGGTTTGATGAATCTTGTCGGATGATTTAGTTTGGTTTTAATTTAATATTAGTTTGGTTTTGGTTTATTGAATGTTTATCTGTGATTCCGAAATTAATGTTTAAACTGTGGCTACTTGAACTCGTTGGTTGGGTGTGTTTATTTTCTGATAATAAATAGACATACTCCGTTAGGTTAATCAACATCCCTTGCCTTTCATTTCGGTGACGCGGAGAGATGTGGTGAGTAGTCCGCTCAGACCGAGAGTTGACTAGATTGTAGGATCCCACGACTTAGCATTAACTAGGGTGACTTTTACTAGACTGCCTGACAACCAGTCCCTGTATTTGGGCTGGGAGACCAACCTGGTTTATAATCTCAAATACGTATGTTAGGGTGCCTTGACTTAAATTCTTACAATAACCAACTAAACTATACCTTTTGATAATTTAATGAATCATGCACGAGAGGAATCTCCATAACCATAATAAGTACTAGTTTGTCTTTATAAATTAAGTTAATCTTTATTTTGTTGAGTCTTAGTTTAGTAATTTACTTTTCAGTTTTTAGTTAATTAAAATCATTTTCACAAACCCCCCCCCCTTTTAGATTAATTAGACTTTAAAAGGTTTTTATTAAAATAAACTTGCGATACCTGGACTTTCCTACACTATGTTACTCGCGATCAAGTATGCTTGCCTGTGATTGTGGTAATTGTAGTTGCGCATTTTTAAGGGTTAAACTTGATTACGTTTTTATATATATAATTTACCGCATCAAATGTCATCACCACATTGTGATCTATCATGAACATTACATGCCAGTCTAACATAAACCACATTGCAACATATGATTAACATGCATAACAATCTTGAGCACATGTTAATGTACTCACTTGTCAACGATGTCTGAAAGCCAAACACTTGATATATCACACATATGAGTTCAAGCACCTACAAGTTGGGAGTCACAAGCACTTGTCTCAAACAATTTCGATTTCACCAAGAACACTACGAGGTCACCAATTCTTGAAAAGCTCCCAATTCTCCTCGCTTTCTCTTCCCAAAACCGTCCAATTCAACAAATGAGGAAGAATTGGGGGTTTTCTCCCTTATATACGCGACAACATTCACCCTTCACTCTCAGAATTTATATAACGCCCCTTAGAATTCGAAAATCAACACAAACGACCAAAAGTTAACTTAGCTTTAACATAACTAGCTAAATACTTAACTTTGGGAAATGGGGCGTTTCAATCACAGTTAAAGATGTTCGTTAGAGTCGAAGTAAAATCCTCCAACCATGTCTTCCATCTCTTTTTTGCAAACTTTTATTGTGTTTTTTTTTTGTAAAATCCTTAAAATTATAGAGGCCCCTATGTAATTAACTATAATATGTGTCTGTGTATACACCATCACCTTCACGATAAACGTTGATGGAGTTACAGGGATCGGAAGTGAACTCCCACAAAGAAAAGTAGTTAGAGCCTGGCATATCATTCATTCCATGATTTTCTATTTGAAGTAAAGCTAAAAAAGCAACAAGATCCAAAATAGCATAACAAAATCAAGATCAATGTACAACAAAAAGAATAATGAACAAATGAATCACCCCAATCCAACATTTCCTTCATCGAAATCAAAATATAAGAATATAGAGATTTGAAAAGCCATATATATTCAATTCGAAGACATATAAAGGAAACCGAAGAGGTATTCGATGCTTTATCATGGAGTGATTATTCCACTATTTGGTGGGAAAATGTGGTTGTGAAAGCTTTAATAGAGAATATAGCAAGCTTTGCAAATTTTGTATATAGAATATGGTGATGATAATGGCTTACGTTTTTGTGTGTAGGTAGTGCGTCTTTGTGTTGTAGACGCACATGGACCAAATCGTTTGGACCAAATTATAGTTGAAGGGTAAGGAAATCCACACTGATGTTGACGGTGACAAACGTCCTTGCCTACCAAAACATCAACGAATGCCACAAACTCGTCGGGGTTGAGAGATTGTGTTTGATTTTATTTTTAATATTTGAATTTGGAGTTGCTTTGAGGTTTTAATTTGGAGATGTATGTGCCCTTTGATCATTCATAGGAGAGGATGATTGTTGGCGAGTATCGATGAAAGTTTACTGGATGGCTACCGAAATTGATTCCTAATGTGTGATATATATTTATACATATGTGTGTGTGTACAGGGGCAGACCTAGAAATTTTTTCCAACGGTGGCACAATTTGATTTTAAGAAATTTATGTAGAAATATTTTTCAGAAATTGTTTATTGCTCTAGTGGTTGGTCATGTTTTTCAAATGTAAAGTCTAAAGTTTGAGTCTCATTACAAGCAATTTTTTATAAACTCAATAAATATGAAATTAAAGCTAAAAATCTAGTAAACATGATCTAACAAGGTTTGAACCCAAGACCTACATCTTGAAAAGCAAAGAACTTACCAACTCCACCAAATAAGCCTTATGGTTTTAAGGCAATTTCAAAATATATACGGTGACACACAACAAATTATTACGATGACACCTCTCACGACCCTTAATTTTTTACACTACAACGGAGGAATGAACCGATGGCACGTGCCACCGTAACCTTTAAGGTAGGTCCGCCCCTGTGTGTGTATATGTGTATTTTAAAGTTAATTACAAGTTGGTTATTATAATTTGGTGTTTTTTTTACAAAAATATAACAACAAAAATAAAGTACAAAAAGAAAGAGAAAACGGTTGAAGGAAAAAACCCCTCCCAAATTCAAACATGGAGGATCAAATATTAACTTATTGAAATTCAGGTCCTATCCTACATGGATTGGTTTTTATTTTCTTGTTTAGTTATCGGAGATCGAATAACAAGCTGGCAGACGAACACAGAGAGGAAGTGAGTTCTTCATGCGCCAAGTACACTATTGCTTTCATCAAAAGATGCATATGCAAGCCACCATCGTTGACAGACAAGCCTTGTCTTTGACTGTAAGTTTTCGCTAACCGAGAAAACTAACAGAGTTAGTAATGGGGCACCATTTTCAAAAGAAAAATAAAAACTACAAGGATTTTATTTAGAATTATTAAGTCATACGTCCCACTTTCAAAGATTTTGATAAACCACGGGTACCAAAATTAGATTTTACTCTAATAATAATAGTAAGAGTTTTGCATAGATTTTGTTGATTTAGTTAAATCAAAAATGTCAAATATCACACAAAAGAAAAGGCACGAGAAAGCGTAATGCACATAAGAGCAAATAAATATATGAACATCACATTTGTATACATACATACTCATCTTATCTAATACATATATTTAACATTACAATGTTGATTTTCTTAAACGTTTTAACAACTATTTTTTGAGTATTTTGATGTCTCTCCATCTCGATTCCATATATCGACTGGTATCACTTGGCGCACCATAAACACCGCATTTAAAATACAAGTTTCCTGGGCCTTCATCATGTGACTCAAATTTCTTAACATTGTTGATGTAAACCATCACCTTCCCTTTATCAACATTGTGAATTAGATTCACCTTGAACCATTTATCGTACAAATTGGTCGCAATTACTTCCCCATTGTACTCCCTCATGTCTCCGTTATAGATCCTTAGTAATAAGGTTGTGTTGCCATTAGCCGCACCATGGATTTGCACGATTGTAGCACCCGAGGTTCCATGTGGTATGAAAGCATAACCTTCAAATTGCCATACTCCCGACGTGTAGTCTGGCTGCATTTTAAAGAATCGGTTAGAACATGGTAATGAGATACTTTAGTGATATAGAGTAGATCCAGGATTGGATGGTATCAATTACATGCAATTTTCGGTTTTCAGCTTTGAGGTTTTAGGATACTTGCCAAACATAGATCCACCCTTAAAGGGTCGAATCTCGTAAGTTTGATGGTATCGGATAATGTTATCACTTTATATAAAGTGTGTATAAATAATATTCCGTGTGTAATCTTACTTCTTTTCTACAAATCAAAGTCTTAAGGAACTAAAGCTTACTTTTATTTGAACTTCGGTCCTAGGTCGTGTGTTGCTTCCATGTTCGAACGGCTTATCGTTAGAGTAGACCCAAAACCGACGAACTCCATTGTTGAAACTGTATCGCTTATCGAGCGGTACGTTGTAGGGTTTCTGGTATATGAAGCTACTTGATGTTAAAGGGACGTTGGTAAAGCCTTGTGTGGGATCAACAGCAAACACCATTAGAGCATTCTTTAGTACAACTAAGAGAAGCACACTACAACTGAAAGCTCCCTTCATTTTTTTTTTCTCTATGGTTTGTGTGATATACAAGTGTTTGATGCATAATAAGAGCTAAGGATTTGCTATATATATATATATATATATATATATATAAGGATGGGGATGGAAATGTAATTTGTTTATATGGGTATCATACAAAATAATGGTTATAGAGTTGATGGTAATTCCTATTATTTTTGTTCCTTGATTTTACCATTATTTTGTAAAACCCATTATTAAAATCTTTCAAATGCGTCATTATTTACATGTATTTTGGCCGGTATTTTACCATTAACGATATTTCCATATACTTACACTATAACACTTCAATTTTGTAAAAACTCTTAGTTGTTAAAAACATTATAAATTTTAGTTTTTTTTTCTTTTTCCGAACCCATCTATGTAGAACGAACATGTTGTTCTCATGTCAACTCAACCCATATATATCAACAATGCTTAAAGTAGTGGTGTTCAGAAATTCAACCGATCCAATTAAAACTGACTGATGATGATTGGATATCCAATTGTAATTGGATCAAATCAGATTGAATTTTTCAACATCTAACTTGGATTGGTCGATTCTTGGATGACTGTCCAGAACCAACCAAACCGAACCAATTATCCATGCAATCATCACCTAACTACTCATCCAATTTTCATCGAGTCATCATCCAATTACCCATCCAATTGTCATCCAGTCATCATCCAATTACCCATCCGATTATCCGTCCAATCAAAATCAATCTAAATTTGTCCATCAGTGTTGTGGTGGAGTGGATAGGACTTGGGGGGTTCATAGCGCTTAACCCGGGTTCAAATCCCTCCATGCGCAACTATGGACATTTACAAATGGGCATGCTTTAACCCTGATCTTGCCAGGGATATTTAGTCGGGCCACAGGCTCGGATACCCTTCCAAAATAAATTAATCTAAATTTTATACATATATGATAAAACAATCAATCATCCATAGAATGTTGGATGAGTTCACTCCGATCCAATTAATATTCAATGGATATTCAACAACCGAATTGATCAAATCATCCATTAGATTGGAAAAATTCAACATCCAATACATCATTGAATCAGTTTGATTCTACATTAATTTGATGTCAACCGTTGTATTGTACAACCCTAACATGAATAATCACATAACTTAGAATAATCACATGTGCCACAAAGACCATGCCACCAAGCAAAGTCCCAATGACAATTCCACTTGTCCAACTTTTTCACTCAGGAGTGGCATCAAGTATCAACACAACCCTTGTAAAACTAGGACCTATTTTCGATCCTTTTTGTTTAACCCAACATATTTTTATATTTCTCTTTAGTTACATGTTTTTTTTCTTTTAGTAACATACTTTTGTTAGCAACTAGCAAGAAAGATTTACTTAAAAACAAGCATTAACGATCATTTCAAGATACCTTGCTCGAAAGAACAAGTATAACAACACGTCAACACCTACGATTGAAATTGTTAAAATTTTGTTATATATATTTATATTCTCATCGTCGTATTATCTATTATGTAAGTTTTTTATATTATAATCTTAAACAATAAATACAAGAAATAATGATGTAATTTACATTTTTTATTATAATATTGCTTTTTAACCTTTTTCTTATTAATGTATTTTCATGCTATTTTTATTTAAACCATTATACAATAAAAAAAATCCACATGCTATAGCACTCATACAGCTCCATATTGATTCATATTTCATTCATACTGTTTCATATTCATACAAAGCCCAAGCCCAATATTAAGTCTTTTGAATTTGAATAACCATAAAGATTAGAAAAGAAATACCCCCAGCAAGAATTAAAGTATTAAACAATTAACTTCTTGTTAAATTACTTGTAGGAGATTATACATTTTTTGGATTCTAATGCTTTTATGAAAGAAATGAAGGGAAACAGCTAGGAGAAAGGTTGAGTCCGTGAACTTTCTTTAACAAAACACAAAAACAAACCAACTACTTTATCATAATATTTATAAAAATTATCTATTACTTTGACCTTTAGATAGCATTTGATATACAGATAGTATATAACTAGACATGACATGAGAAAATATTGGACTAGGACTAGATAAGTTTCCAATAAAAATGTTATTTAATGATTTTATAGGGTAGTTACGGGTGGTAGTGGAAGAAGGTGGTGGACCTGGTGGTCGACGATGGTGGCAGGTGGCTGACAATAGTTGTGATTTGTGAATGCCATTGAGATGGTAGAGGTGGTGGTGGTGGGGTTGATAGTGATGGATATGAGGTGGTAGTTATGGATGAGATAAAGGGGGTGGTGGATGGTGGTAGGTAGCCAATGACGGTGGTGCTGACGACAATGGGCTGTAGTTGTTGGTGCTTTGGAGGAGGTTGTGGTAGAGTTGGTGGTCATGGAGGACCTGGAGAACAAAAAAATATTTTTTTGTTTCATCAAGTCCATGTCTTATGTCGCATTAAAAATGGAATAGTGAGTTTTTTTCACGTCTTGTTTTGTCATGTATCAAACACATCCTTAGACTATCTTTAAGCAATATAATACAAAGGGAGGTTCATACAAGAACAATCCAATTTGCAAGAACAAAGGAACCAAGGAAATCACATGTGATTTTGTGCTGCGATGGAAAAGTGTGTGTAGGCCACGCTCCGACAAGACGAGTGGATGAGCGGCGAGTGGGTGTCCATGCACAAAATCATGTGTGATTTTAACTCAATTTTGGTTGTGAAAGTGAGGACGAATCTCGACCACACATCTTCAGTTACGGTGGACGTGATCACGGAGGATTGACGCGATTCATGGGAAGATGGAGATTATTAAAGGAGGAGACCCGGTCAAAGTCGTCTTTATTGACCGGATGAGTGGCTGAGATCCGTCCTCATGTTCACAATCAAAATTGAGTTCATATTTGAACTTTCCCTCTCTCTCTATATATATATATACATATAGGATGATAATCAAATGAAAACCCTTTATTTTTTGTGAACTTGATGATCAATCTAGCACCATTAAAAACTTTTAATCAATGGTTATAATACAAGGAGACCATGATAACAATTCTTATAATTTTTTTATGTAGTCACGCCCAATTATAAACTGATAGGGGGCTTTTAGGCAATTTTAATGTCCTATCTTCTAGATCTAGCCTTACCTTCTACCTTTTACGTTCACCTTCTACCTTCTCTTCTCAACTACAAACCCTAACCTCCATCTTCCAGATCTAGCCACTACCTGTCCGCCATTAACGCCACCGTCTACCTCCGATCTTCCATCGCCTCCCATCTTCGGTGACCAATCGTCTCTGCAACCTGTCCACCACCGCCTCTTCTTTCACCACCTGCCTTCTCTACCATTCTATCTACCGCCACCTCCTCCTTCTCCAACTGCCTACGCCACCGCCGCCGACGCCTTCACGTTTCAAACTTGAGCCACATCGACGCTCTCACGTTCGAAACTCCGTCACCACTGCCACTACCACCGCCTCCACCTTCTCCTCCGCACCACAACCACGACCACTGCCTCCTCCTCCTTTCGCTCTCCACCTTCTCCTTCACCACTACAACTTCACTTCCGATTTCAAATCTAGTGATTCAAATTCCGACGACTTCACTTCTGTTCGTTGTAGAGCCATAGCCACCACAACCACCTCCCTCCACCTCTTCTCCGTCGCATCCATCCACCACCGTCGTCGCCTACACCGGCAGCGACACCAGATCTGGTGACTTTCCATCTTCTTCTTCATCTTCCTCTCCAAATCTAGTGTTTAGTTTTGTTGATATGGCGATCTATTTCAACTTACTGGATGAGTTTTTGTTCATAGATTTTCTGTGCTGATTGAACAATTTTAATTATTTATTTGATTTATGTCTTGGTGTTCATATATTTATGTTCAATCTACTAAAAAATTGAAGATTTAAGGTGTGCAAAGAAGGTGTTCGGTGAAATGCCACAGAAAGATATGGTTGCTTTTAACTGTAACACCCCAAAAATTGGAGTCAACAAAAACTTTCATGTAATGAAAAGTGGTATACAAAATGTAACGCCATGGCGTGAGCTCTTCCCAAAACGGGGTATAAGTAATGTATAATTACAACGTTTGTAATCAAATAAAGGAGTACAATAACCAACTAGTCTAGTTCCGTCTAGGAAGAAGACTACAAAAGGGTTATCGTTCGACAGTAAATCTTGCGGCCTAAAGGACCGGTCTCTCAACGTTTCCCCCACGCTCACCCTACTCTCGAAGCCTACTTGGGAGCGGCGTCCCTAGTACCTGAGGAACACATCGACACCAAACAAGTGTTAGGCTAAAGGAGCCTAGTGAGTTGTACAAATAATATCATACATGAAGAATATATTAAGACATGCGTGATATGCAAGTTTATACTAGCACTATAAGTAGCATGTTAAACCGGTTTATTATTATCTTCGGAAACAATGGGCGCGACCCATTTCCACCAACCAATATCCCGACATTCGTTACTTCCAAACACCTCGATGTCCCGAATTTAGCATGGCAACATCATCCGAGGCCCGCGCACCAAGGAGCAACCCGAGGGCCGGCGACATAGGTACAAACCCGCGACTGTTTGGTGTGGACATATTGCGTTGGCTCGTCCAGGTTATTATCATATAAGATCGTGATACGGAATTTAGCATTGTGTCACGTCCATGTTGTTGCATACAAGACCTCGATACTGAATTTAGCATAGCATCTCGTCCACATCATTTACATACAAAACCTCAACACTGAATTTAGCATAGCGTCATTAATAGAGGTATATATCGAGGGTCTCAAGCCCTTTACACCATTTCATACATGCCAACATATTCGGATATCAAATCCCTTTGTTATAATTCCATGGCACACCTATTTTCAAGTGTTCCACATAAACACATTCATCCTACAATTTCATGGATTTAACATATACGATAATCATATACGATATTCTACCACATGTATTCAACCATATAATCCAAATCATTCATGTAGGCATAAATCATCATACGTTTCATGAAAAGCCTTAAACTCGACATGATAAGTAATTCATACTAAAATCACATTCATCCACAAAATCAAGCAAGGAATGTAAAATCATCAAGATGATGTGCCCTCAGTTTTAACAAAATGGTTTTAACAACTCACCTTAGGGTTTTGTGACAAAAACCCCCAAATCCAAGATTTAGGTCAAATAACGAGCACAAACCTAGAATCAAGTAAATCGAACCCTAGGTTAGTTCCATAACTCCTACATGTAGATTAACCAACCTAAGAATGGTTTAGATAAGCTTACCTAGCCAAATCTTGAACAAACCCTAGAATGGAGAAGCACAAAATCCAACAATGGAGATTTGGGGTTGTGAGAGGTGGAGAAGATGAAGTGGGTGAGATGTAGCTTCCCCCTTAGCTAGATCCAAGTGTGGATCCAACTTCAAGGTCTTGAAGAGCTTTGAAAATGGATAGTGTAGAGAGAAAAATCAGCAAAATCGGACAAGAAATGAAGGAGTTATGGCCAAATGAAGTGAGGAAGGGTTTTAAACCCGATTTTCTCCAATGTGCAGACACCTAGCGATCGCTAGGCGTAATGGCTAGTGATCGCTAACCTGGTCTTTGCGATCGAGAGTGCGGTAGCGAGCTCCAACAGCAGCTTTGGTATTTTTGGCTAGCGATCGCTAGGGTGATAGCTAGCGATCGCTAGCACCTGTGTGTTTTCGGTGCGATTTTGTTTCGGCCATAACTTCTTCGTTATAGCTCCGATTTTGATTCCGAAAGAACCGTTGGACTCGTAATTGACTTTCCTAACATATTAGACCATAAAATGCATGATTTAATCCAAGATTCTAAATCCCATAATTTATCAAAGAGTCGTTATTACACCGAAATTACGGGTGTTACATTAACGTCATGATTTCAGTGCTCGGGAAGCACGGTTGCGTGGAGGATGCTCGGGTTTTGTTTGATCGGATGCTGGAAGAGGATTCGTATAGTTGGAACTAGATTTAAATGTAAATGAATACTATGTTTGTATTCGTTAGGTGAATTTATATGTAAATGGACATTTTGTTTGTATTCATTAGATGAATTTACATATAAATAAACATTATTTTTGGATTCATTAGATGAATTAGGGTTGTTATTTTTCTATAGTGAATTTGAAGATTCATGAGGTGAATATGAATTTTTCATCTACTGAGACTAATATGAAGATTCATCAGTAAAGATTCATAAGGTGAATATGAAGTTTTATCTAGTTAATCGAAGAGAATCTGAGTTTCATCAAGTGAAGATTCATAAAGTGAATGAAGTTTCATATTATGAATATGAAGATTCATAAAATGAATACGATTATCATATTATGATATGAAGTTTCACATTATGAATCTGAAGTTTTATAATATGAATCTAAAGTCTCATATTATGAATGAAACGTGAACCGCTTTTGCAAAATGACAATCATGTCCTTTATGCCTATTTTCATATCAAAAGCATTGCTCGGTCCTCAATTTTTTAAGAATTAATTGGTCCTCCCTAGATTAAACCCCTATATATATGGTTTGTTATTATGCAACCTAATAAAATGTTACAACACATGCAACCTTCATCTAAACCATTAATTTTAGCCCATTAATTATAATTGATAACTCGATTCATCAACGATTAGTAATTTCATGCAATAATATTACCTACAATGCATAGTATTTTCATTAAATGCATATGATAACATGGAATGCGTACTATTTCATGAATGCTTCATGAAAGTGTCTCTTTCATGCGATGCATCTCATTATTCGTTATGTGCATCGACATCTGTTGCTAAAGTTTGATGAAATCATGAAAATACATCTAGAGAATCGATGATAAACTATACAGATGGGCTAAACGAATGGTTTAGATGAAGGTTTGCACGAGTTGTAACCTTTTGCTGGGTTGCATAATAACCTTGGCCTATATATATATATATATATATATATAGAGAGAGAGAGAAATGTTCAAATGAGAAGTGCTAAAAAATACGAAGTACAGAAGTGGTTTTCACCATTCATCCGGTCAATAAAGGTGGATTTGACCGGTTACAGTGGACGCGATCACGGGGGATTGACGCGATTCATGGGAGGGTAGAGATTATTAAAGGAGGGGACCCGGTCAAAGCCGTCTTTATTGACCGGATGAGTGGTGGAGATCACTTATCTACTTCTCATTTTTTTAGCACTTGTCATTTGAACCTAATACTATATATATATATATATATATATAGAGAGAGAGAGAGAGAGTATATATATATATAGAGAGAGAGATAGAGAGTGAAATCATTTGCAACCCATATCTATCGTACAACCCTATGAAATCCTATTAAAATCTTATGAAAGATTTCTATAATCATTGATTTTTTCATACATTTCATATAAAATATGGTAACGTTTCATATAATTTTGTACGATTTCATAGGGATGCATGGGTTGTACGATACATATGGGTTGCAAAGGATTTTCCCTACAATCCTATGAAATCCTATTATAATCCTATGAAAGGTTTATAATTATTGATTTTACATATATTTCATATAAAATATGAAAACATTTCATATAATTTTGTACGATTTCATAGGGTTGCACGGGTTGTACGAGATGGGTTGCAAAGGATTCTCACTATATATATATATATATATATATAAGAAAGTTTAAATGTGACATCTTTTATTGTAAACGTGAGTACCAACAAAATCACGTCAGGTAGCAATCTGAATCAACGCCTAAACTTTATTCTGAATAAAGCATGAATTTTAAGACAGAATATTGCCACGTGGCGCGATACTAGTGGTCCTTACGTTCACAATGAAAGATGAGTTCATATTTGAACCTGACTATATATATAGGTGGGTGTTTCGCTCGAAATGTACGTGTTTTTAATCGAAAATCAAGCTTTATTTTATAAAACCGCAAGCGTACGGTATCGTAACGTAGCATACGGGTCGAACACGGGGAGAAAACGGACAAATCACGGTGTTGCATTTCCAATTTGCAAGTTATGTGAAGTTAAAGTTCGGGAATTGGTTTCTAACCTAAGGGGAAAAACCTACTTAACTATTCTACGACATACACATCTCGCTACGTGAAAAAAGAACGACGAACACATTCGAACGAGTAAAACAAACATGCGAAAACAAGAAAACCACAAACATGAACAAACACGAGCAAAGAAATATGGATATCGTATCCCGATCGCTAAGTGGATTCCGTAGAAAATGTCTATTCCTCTTCCGAGATAACTAGACCGTTTCCTTAGGAATATGATTACTTCCGTATCATTTCCTATGAAAACGTCGTCCGGAAACGTTCCAATTTACAACCTACATCTATTTCCATGATGCGGTCATAAGCTCTCGATCAATTCATTGAACGTGTTAACGAACTTCCGTCCAATTAACCGTTGTTAAAAGTTATCGTAAATCATCGATATCAAAAGATCGCTAACTTCCGTTAAACGAATCACATCTCCATCAATGATTCACTTTTGTTATGAAATGCATCAATTGATTGAGACTTATCGATCGTGATTCGATATCGATTTCTAAACACGCACGATTACTTGACCTAGATCTATATTAAACACATAATATCCTAATCAAATGAGATCTAAATCCTAGATTTACAATTGAAATCAACATGCATCAAGATATAAATGAATCATTCAATTAACCTAATCTACTTGCCTAAAACTAACAAAGAGAACTAATCAACATCATCACCATTAACAACATACCACAACTACATGCAATCAATTAATCAAATCACAAACTATCTAATTAAGGAAATCTACTCAAATTGAAGACAAGAATTAAAGCAATTAAACTACAAATGCAGAAATTAAGCATGAGAACATCAAATTCATAGATCTAAACATTCAATTCAACAATTACACTAATCAAAATGCTTAAAGGAAATAGGGAAGGAGATACTAATAGCTCAAGGATGTACTAGGTTCATCAAGGAAGATCAAGCCACCATTGATGAAGAATTTGAAGCTCTCATCCAAGGCTTAGTAGAGCTCCTCCCAAAAGTGAAACCCTAACTTCTTAGATCCAAAATCCCTCCAAAATTCTTTCAAAAAGTTGTTATCAAAGTGGAACTAAAAACTCCAACAAAACCAGTCAAAAACAGCATTTATACTCCAGGAAAAGTCAAAAACGGCCAAAACAGGAAAAACGCGCGGGGGTGGTTTGCGACCCAAGCGATCGCTAGCCAGAATAGCTAGCGATCGCTAGCTAGCTGCTTCTTCACTTCTTTTGTTCCATCTTTGCTCCTAACTCCGGTTCACCACTTCTTTCATCCGTCTTCACTCCATCGCCTTTAGCCTCCGCATCCTTGTCCACCAAATCATCTCGAACCACCTCTCGATCCTCCTTGGCTCCATCGCGCATATCGTCACCATCTAAACCAATTTCCTATACAAATAAGCTCAAACACCCGGTTAATGCACCAATACTAAACACTCGCACTTTAAAACGGAAAAATGCAAAATAGACGGAAAATATGCATGAGCTAAATAACTAAAAGGAAAAAAGAAACTAACTAATGCATGAAAAATGATGAAGAATATATGCAAAACAAAATACCCACAAGCGAACTTTCCTTGTCCCCAAGGAAGTCCCGCTAGGATCGACTCAAAAGAAAAACAAATCACACAAAATAAAAAAACGACACTCTCCACAAAGTTTATACCAAATAGAACTAATCCTCAATAAACATGCTCAAATAAGTCGGCTTTCCGTATTAAATTACAATAGATTACAACAAGCTAAAATCGTTATTCGAAAGGATTCTCAAGTACCCAAGTGCTCAAACCTTTGCAAACCGAATTAACAAAACATAAACATATATCACCAAAGATTTCGCTAAACCTCATAGCCACTAGGGGAAGGGCGGTGATCAAACTCGGACGGATGCTCACGTTATCGCTCTAAACACTCATGTGTATAAGGGTTAGTGTATACTCTCGAAAACCTTCCCAATCAAGTGTACTTTTGACGCGTTTGACATGATTCTCAAATCTAATAATTCTAATAAATCGCATAAAAATGAGGACTTTTTGGGTTGGCTAGGGGTTAGGGTGATTCGGGAATGATAAAAGGCTTTATAAAGTGGTTTATGGGTTGACTATTCGAAATTTTTTCGGTTTACACACTTAAGTCAATTCCTAAAGCAAATGGATCAAACTTATTAAAATGCAAACTACACTACACTAATCTATCTTTTATTCCATATGTTTTTTTTTCTTTTCTTTTCCTTTTCTTTTTTTTTCTTTTTCTTGTTTTTTTTTCTTTTTTCTATTTTGCTCTTTTTTTTTCTTCTTTTTTTCTCATATATATATATATATATATATATTTTTTCTTTTCTCTTTTTTTTCACAACCCACAAGCTATGCTTGTTTTAGGGGTTCCTATCTATCTAGATACAACTAATGTCCAATCTAAAATGCTTTTTGGAAATCAACTAAGTGTGCATTTTCATGGTTTAAAGGGGTTTGAAAGGAAAAAGGTTTAAAACTTTTTGGCTCAAAGGGGGTAACAAAGGGAAAGATTGAATTTTTTTTTCTAAGGATAAGAAAGTGAAGGCCTCTATGCAACCTATAAGAACTTTTAGATTAAGAATTAAGTCAAATGCCTAAAGTTACAACTCAACGGGAAGTACACACAAGAAGCGAAAGTGGGGATTGATTGTGAATGTGTCAATCCAAGGCTCAAATCCTCACTAGGTTAGTCCATCCGAGCGTCACAAATTGATGTAGGGGGGGCTACGAAAATAAAGCTAGTCCTAGGATCAATATGAAATGTAAAGCTAATCGGTAAGCGCGAGTGACAAACTAAGGCACAAGAGAAATTCCTAACTAAAACGATCCTCGCAAGTAGTAATGAATTGTAATATCATACAAGAAGGCCTCTTATTCAATTATGCCTAAGAAGATAAGCACATATTTGTCAAACAAAGTGGAGAAGTATCAAAAAGAGAATAGAAAATAAAAATAAGGAAAGAAAAATGGAAAATAAAATACGAACACACACACAAAATAAAAGAAAAATAAGACCTAAAACCTAAGACACCACCCACAAGCAAAACCGAGCATAGTCCTCGATGCTCATGAGTATATGAATACAATGAATGAACCTAAACCTATATGCAAAAAGAAAATAAAAAAGAAAAAGTGTGAGGATTAAGCCCCACCGGAACCACCGGCTCCGTCGTGACCGGGGCCACGATAACCGTGATACCCGTGAAATCCATAATGATCGTAAAAACCATGCAAAGATTGTTGCATGCTTCGGATTAGGGCATTGGTGTCGTTTAGTGCATTAGTGTTCTCGGCGATGGCTTGGGTGTTATTATCCACCCGAGTGCTAAGATCGTTAAAACGAGCTACGAAATCGAAGTCCTCGGGAAAATTAGGAACTTGATGTTGTGGTGGAGCTTGGTGTTGTGCGGGAGGAGGAGGAGGTACAACACCATTGTCGGGAGGATAAGACCAATTAGTGGTGTCGACATTGGTGCCTTCGGGGTTGGGTAAATAAGAGTGGTGCTGAAAAGTGTTCCCAAATCGCCAAGAATAACGATTACCCGCGGTACGAACCATGTGCATATTTTGAAGAGCGGCAATAGAAAGAGAAGTTAACCCATGAGCTTTTTCTTGGGTATCATCAACTTCAAGATTGTGTTGACAATGGTCTATGAGGTAAGTGATAAGACCACCGCACACGATGATACCACCGGCTTGTTGCCGCTCAAATTTGTGTGCAATGAAAGCTCCTACATCTAAGGTAAGAGTACCCGGGTGAATCATGGAGAAAAGGAAATTGAGCTCACCACTCAAGACGGTGCCGGCATCATGGCGGCCAAGAATGGTTGAGGTCAAAATGCGGTGAGTTATACGAAGAAGCGGATGAAGGACATGTGTAGCCTTAGCGCCTTGCGCGGAATAATGGACAAGCCTACCGGAGATAGTGGCCCAAAAATCGGATTGATTGAAATCAATATCCGGATCGTCGGTCGGTACGAGGGCATCCCGGTGAGGCACGCACCCAAAGATGCGTGAAATGTCCGCAAAAGTCAAAGTGTAATCTCGGCTATTATGTCGGAAAGAGATGAAACGCCGAGGCACATGAATTCGAAAACTTGAAAGAAATTCAAGTGTAGTGCGTCGGTACGTGTAAGCGAAAACATCGAAAAGGCCAAGGCAACCTATATTGGCCAAAAGAGTGCGAACACCATCGGTGAGACCGAGGTATTGTAGGGCAAGTTGATCAACAAACTTAGTGGCCTCGATGCCCCGTTTCGACAAGGCATCATAGTGATTGCGTTGGGTAGCATCTTTAAAAGTGAAACCGGGATCAATAGATGATTGTGCGGCGGTACCGGAAGATTGACCCTTTTGGGCCTTTGCGTGTTTACCGCCGGTTGCCGTGGTTTTGAAACGCTTCATAGTGAGTGTGTGAAAAGTGCGTGAATGTGATTTGCAAAACTACCGCTAGTACGAACACAAACACAACCCACAAGCAATTCCAAACAATAGCAACTAGATTAACAAAGAGAACAAAATTAACACTAAAAACTAACACAAAAACTAAGATTAACTACAAAAAAGAAACAAAAATAACTAGATAAACTAAGAGTAAGGAAAGATTATACCAAACACTTTGAGAGATGTAAAAGTGGTGAAAGTTGTGTGCTTGATGATAATCCTTGCAAAACTCTTCCTCCAAAACTCAAAAGAACCCAAAATCCAAGTGATTGATGGTGAAAATTAAAGCTTTGGTTGGGTTTGAAAAATTGGGGAAAAAGGTTTGAAATTGGAAAAAAATGGGGAAAAATGGTGAAATTGGAGTTTTGGAAGGTGGAGATGGTGTTTAATGGAGGTTTGGGAGTGATTGATGGTGTTTAATGGAGGTTTGGGAGTGATTGATGGTGTTTAATGGAGGTTTGGGAGTGATTGATGGTGAAATCCGGCGAGTTCACCGGCGAAAATGGTGGCGGAATGGTGGTGGTTGTCGGCAGAAAACGAGAGGAAGAGAGGGGAAGTGGCTAGGGTTTGAATGAAGAAGAAAAGAAAAGAAAAGGGATTTTAAATCGAAGCTAGCGATCGCTAGCTGTGAGCCCTAGCGATCGCTAGGTGCGCTCACGGTCGAGAAGCTGGTCGCGAATCAAAATAGAAACCGGGGTTTTACGCCTAGCGATCGCTAGCCTGATGACCTAGCGATCGCTAACAACTGTTTTTTTTTCTTTTTAAGCATGAGAAGGAAAAAGAAAAATGAAAAAGAAAAAATAAATAAAGAATTGACGAAAAGGGGGAGAATGGCTCGTTTACCGTCTCGAGCTTGACCGAGAATTGTAAAAGAGAGAGAAGAGAGAGTTGCTCGGTGGTGGAAAGTCAAAGGATTGACTTTAAGACCCACCACTTTGCGGAGGTGCGGGAATCGGAATAGAAACGGGACTCGGAATCGGGGTACCGGCTCGATAAAGCTTGAGTCTTTGACCGTTTACCTTAAAAACTCGGGATTCGCACGACACCTCGACGGCTCCGTACGGGAAGACACGGACAACGGTGAACGGACCCGACCATCTAGTACGAAGTTTTCCGGGAAAAAGTTTGACACGCGAATTGTAAAGGAGAACAAGATCTCCTTCCCGGAACTCTCGACGAACGATACGATTATCATGCCACTTTTTGGTTTTTTCTTTGAAAATACGGGAACTCTCGTAGGAATCTAACCTTAACTCATCTAGCTCACTCAATTGCAAAAGACGACGCTCCGCCGCATCTTTATAATCAAAGTTCAAGGCCTTGACCGCCCAAAAAGCGCGGTGTTCGAGTTCGACCGGGAGGTGACACGCTTTGCCGTATACGAGTCGATAAGGAGAAGTACCAATTGGAGTTTTAAACGCCGTTCTATACGCCCAAAGCGCATCATCAAGCTTGATTGACCAATCTTTCCTAGATGAGGCTACGGTTTTCTCGAGAATGGTTTTCAACTCACGATTGGATATTTCAACTTGACCGCTCGTTTGAGGATGATAAGGAAGACCGACCCGGTGTTGAACACCGTACTTTTTCAATAAAGACTCAAACTTTGACTCGATGAAATGACTTCCACCATCGCTAATGATTATCCTAGGTACACCGAAACGCGGAAAGATGTTACGCTTAAGAAACTTGGAAACAACCCGAGAATCGTTCGTAGGCGAGGCGATGGCCTCGACCCACTTGGATACATAATCGACGGCCACGAGTATATATCGATTTGAATAACTTGACGGAAATGGGCCCATGAAATCGATGCCCCACATGTCAAACAACTCGACCTCAAGGATATAATTGAGGGGCATCTCGTGACGACGCGAGATGTTACCGGTGCGTTGACACCGATCGCATTTCCGAACAAAGATATCGGCGTCACGAAAGAGTGTTGGCCAATAGAAACCCGATTGAAGAACCTTAGCCACGGTCTTTCCCGAGCCCACATGTCCACCGCAAGGTAGGGTATGACAATGGGCTAAGATAGAATCGGTTTCTTCAATCGGTACACAACATCGAATAATTGAATCCGAACAAGAATGATATAAGTGAGGGTCATCCCAAAAATAGAATTTAACATCATGTAAAAACTTCTTTCTTTGGTGCGAATTAAAATCATGCGGGACAATACCACACACAAGATAGTTGACAAAGTCGGCATACCAAGGCGTAACACTAGACGAAACGGATAAGAGTTGGTCTCCGGGAAGTGAATCATCGATAGGAGGATTCGAAGGGGAGGAACCTAGCTCTAATCGCGAAAGATGATCGGCTACGGAGTTCTCGGAGCCGGGTTTATCCTTAATCTCGATATCAAACTCTAGTAAAAGCAAAATCCAACGAATCAACCTAGGCTTAGCGTCTTTCTTGTTCATCAAATACCTAAGTGCGGCGTGATCGGAATAAACAATAACCTTAGAACCTACGAGATAAGTCCGGAACTTCTCAATGGCATAAACGACCGCTAAAAGTTCTTTTTCGGTAGTCGAGTAATTAAGTTGGGCCAGGTCTAAGGTCTTACTCGCGTAATGGATTGCATGTACCCTACCATCTTTCCTTTGTCCTAGCACGGCACCTATTGCAAAATCGCTCGCATCACACATTAGTTCAAAAGGAAGTGTCCAATCCGGGGGTTGGATGATCGGGGCCGAAGTTAGCTCTTTTTTAAGTTTTTCAAAAGCCTCAAGACATGAATCGTTAAACGAAAAAGGCGTATCTTTTGCAAGTAACTCGGTTAAGGGTCGGGCAATTTTCGAAAAATCTTTGATAAATCGTCGGTAAAAACCGGCGTGCCCAAGGAAGCTACGCACCCCTTTGACATTCATCGGGGGTGGTAGTCCTTCAATAACCGCGATTTTCGCTCTATCGACTTCAATGCCACGGTTCGATACAATATGCCCAAGAACAACACCCTCGGTAACCATGAAGTGACATTTCTCCCAATTAAGGACGAGATGCACTTCATGGCACCTTTTCAAAATCGAAGACAAGTTATCGAGACATTCGTCAAAATTCGATCCATGTACCGAGAAATCGTCCATGAAGACTTCCATGGACTTTTCGATAAAATTCGAGAAAATAGCCATCATGCACCTTTGAAAGGTAGCCAGCGCGTTACATAGTCCAAACGGCATACGCCGATAGGCGAATGTGCCGTATGGACATGTAAACGTTGTTTTCTCTTGGTCATTCGGATGGACCGGAATTTGCAAAAATCCCGAATACCCGTCTAAATAGCAAAAATAAGAGTGTTTGGCAAGACGTTCAAGCATTTGATCGATAAAAGGTAAAGGAAAATGGTCCTTCCGGGTGGCCAAATTAAGCTTTCTATAGTCGATGCACATTCGCCATCCGGTGACCGGCCTAGTTGAAATCAATTCGCCTCGATCATTCTTAATAACCGTCATACCCCCCTTTTTTGGAACAACTTGAACCGGGCTTACCCATGGACTATCGGAAATAGGATAGATAATGCCCGATTTAAGCAATTTTAAAACTTCCTTTTGAACTACTTCTTTCATGTTAGGGTTAAGGCGGCGTTGGTGCTCTATGGAAGAAGCATGTTCGTCATTAAGTAATATCCGATGAGTGCAAAAAGATGGGCTTATGCCCTTGATATCATCTATCGAATACGCTAGGACACTACGATATTTCCTAAGGACATGCAACAATTTATCAAGTTGGGACGATGATAAAGACGAGCTAACAATTACGGGATAAGTGTTATCATCTCCTAGAAACGCATATTTTAAATTAGGTGGAAGGGGTTTGAGATCTACCTTCGGTGGAGCCGCGTCGTTTTCCTCCTTCGGAGCCGAGATCGGCTCGACCGCGACCTTCTTTGTGAACGGCTCGCTAGCATCGAATATCTCCTCGATGACTCGTGCATCCTCTTCATCCACTAAGATTTCCTCCGAAAACACGTTCTCCAATGCATCGGCTATTTGGATGTCGTCCATCGATGGTGGCAATCCCATTGACTTGCGCAATTCAAACTCAACTTTTTCTTTCCCCACATTGAGAGACAACTTGCCGTGTTTAACATCGATGATCGCTCCGGCGGTAGCTAGAAAAGGCCGACCAAGAATGATTGGAGTGTTTACATCCTCTATCATCTCCAAAACCACGAAATCACAAGGTACGATAAAGCTTCCAACTTGGAGCGGTAAATCTTCCAAGACTCCCACCGGGTACTTAATCGATCGGTCCGCAAGTTGAAGCGAGATGTTGGTTGCCTTCAAATCTCCCAAATGAACCCTTCTTGCAATTGCAAGAGGCATGAGACTCACGCTAGCTCCCAAATCACATAACGCTCGATGAATTGACAACCCATTTATAGAGCATGGAATCGAGAAACTCCCGGGATCGCCTAACTTCTCGGGAACCACGGTAGTTATGAGCGCGCTACACTCCTCGGACAAAAGGATTCGGCTTCGACGTTTGGTTGAGATAAGATCCTTAAGGAATTTCGCATAATTTGGGATTTCGGTAATTGCATCCATGAACGGGATATTGATGTGCAATTGTTTCATCATTTCCAAAAACTTCCCGAGCTTAGCTTCCAACTTAGCCTTAGCCAAACGAGCCGGAAACGGGACATTCGGGACATGTGTAGACTTTTTAACCGTACTCTCAACCGGTGGATCACCCGCTTGACCAACATTCTCCCCTTCATTTGCCTTAGAAACGCCCCCATTACCACCATGCGAGACCACATTCCTTGTCTTCCTCTCAACTTCCTTAAGAACTTTTCCATCTCGTAACGTGATTGCGTTCATTTGAGCTCGCGGATTGGGCTCCGGTTGACCCGGTAATTGACCTTGAGGTCTCACCGAGTTGGCAATTTGTTGAGCCAATTGCGCAATTTGCGTCTCGATCATCTTGTTGTGGGTTGACATCGCTTCGAGACGAGTAGTAACTTGCGTCAACGAGTTTTGAAAATAGTCGTTCTTTTGGTTTTGTTGCGCAATTTGAGTCTCGAGAAGGGTCTCTAGATAAGATCTTTGTGGAGGTGGTTGAAGTGGTTGATTAGGAGGAGGTGGAGGTGGTCCACGGGGTTGGTATTGGGGTTGAGGTTGAGGAGGGTAGTATGGTTGTTGTTGCGGAAAAGGTGGTTGAGGTTGGAATTGAGGTTGAGGTTGAAGCACTTGTTGTTGAGGGAGTGGTTGTTGAATTGGAGGGGGTTGTTGTTGAATTGGAGGAGGTTGGTTGTTTTTGTAGGATAGGCGAGGATGATCTCTCCAACCGGGATTGTAAGTGGGCGAGAACGGATCATGAACACGATATTGCCCCCTCGGTTGAACTTGCAAAGCATTTAATTCCTCCATAGTTAACCCCGCGGTGGATGGACACATAGTCGAGTCATGACCTAAACCACCACAAACCACGCAAATGTTAGGAGCATCTTGTGGTTGTTGAGGAACCTTAGTGATTTGAGCTATCTTTTCCTCGAATGTCGCATTTAAATTCTCAATCTTAGCTACGAGTGTAGCCATAGCGTCCGATTCGGGTGTAGAAGGCATCCTCCCATGTAATGCTCTCTCACTTGGCCATTGGTAGTGATTTATAGCCAAATTTTCAATCAAGTCTTTGATCGCACCGGGCGTCTTAGTCATGATTGAACCACCGGCGGATGTGTCAATAGCAAAGCGCGTCTCCGGCCTCAAACCATTATAGAAAAGTTGCACTAGCCTCCAATCCTCGATTCCATGATGAGGACAATTACGTTGAAGATTCTTGAACGCTCCCATGCTTCATAAAGTTCTTCCATTGGACCTTGCGCGAAATTAGTAATTGCCTTGGTGAGATTCGCCGTCTTCCCCGGTGGGAAGTACCTTGTGATAAAAGCCTTGGCAAGAGCATCCCAAGTCGTGAAGAAGTTCGGCTCATGGCCTTCAAGCCACTCTTTCGCACCATCCTTCAATGAAAAAGAAAAGAGCTTAAGCCGAATAGCCTCCTCGTCAAGCCCATTGATCCGCAAAGTACTACACTTTTCGATAAAGGAATTGAGGTGCTTCGACGGATTCTCCATCAGTAACCCGCTAAATCGATCCATCATCACAAAGTTGATCAAACTCGTCTTGATCTCGTAGTTATGAGCGGTTGAAGTTGGCATAGCAATGCTTGACGTGCTACTAAAACGAGGTTGCACAAAGTCTTTGAGAGTTCTTTCGTCCGCCATTCTCGATTCCTTTGCCTTCCTCAAACGTTCCGCGTTTTGTCGACGACAAGTAGCTTCAATCTCGGGATCGAAAATCAATTTCTTCTTAGCTTGCGACCTCCTAATCATAAACTCCTTGCTGAGAATCATCAACAAACGCATCAAGGAACGTGTGGATAACAATTAATATAACAAAGAAGAAGAAAGAAACGAGAAACGGGGACAAAAAATGCACATTTTGGCCAAAACAGGGCTCTAGCGATCGCTAGGGAACAGGGCTAGCGATCGCTAGACCTCAATAATAACTAAGCTAGCGAGCATTGATGATCGCGAAGAGAAACAGTAACCGAGGAAAATTTGCTAGCGACCGCTAGCAACAGTGCCTAGCGATCGCTAGGTACTGTTCTTTATTAAAAATAATTTTTTTTTCCTAGACCAAAAACAAGAAAGAAGGGGTGAGAAAACATAAACGTGCTAATTAGAAATCGTACGCCATGTCTATCTAATTTCTCCCCGGCAACGGCGCCAAAAACTTGTTTCGCTCGAAATGTACGTGTTTTTAATCGAAAATCAAGCTTTATTTTATAAAACCGCAAGCGTACGGTATCATAACGTAGCATACGGGTCGAACACGGGGAGAAAACGGACAAATCACGGTGTTGCATTTCCAATTTGCAAGTTATGTGAAGTTCAAGTTCGGGAATTGGTTTCTAACCTAAGGGGAAAAACCTACTTAACTATTCTACGACATACACATCTCGCTACGTGAAAAAAGAACGACGAACACATTCGAACGAGTAAAACAAACATGCGAAAACAAGAAAACCACAAACATGAACAAACACGAGCAAAGAAATATGGATATCGTATCCCGATCGCTAAGTGGATTCCGTAGAAAATGTCTATTCCTCTTCCGAGATAACTAGACCGTTTCCTTAGGAATATGATTACTTCCGTATCATTTCCTATGAAAACGTCGTCCGGAAACGTTCCAATTTACAACCTACATCTATTTCCATGATGCGGTCATAAGCTCTCGATCAATTCATTGAACGTGTTAACGAACTTCCGTCCAATTAACCGTTGTTAAAAGTTATCGTAAATCATCGATATCAAAAGATCGCTAACTTCCGTTAAACGAATCACATCTCCATCAATGATTCACTTTTGTTATGAAATGCATCAATTGATTGAGACTTATCGATCGTGATTCGATATCGATTTCTAAACACGCACGATTACTTGACCTAGATCTATATTAAACACATAATATCCTAATCAAATGAGATCTAAATCCTAGATTTACAATTGAAATCAACATGCATCAAGATACAAATGAATCATTCAATTAACCTAATCTACTTGCCTAAAACTAACAAAGAGAACTAATCAACATCATCACCATTAACAACATACCACAACTGCATGCAATCAATTAATCAAATCACAAACTATCTAATTAAGGATATCTACTCAAATTGAAGACAAGAATTAAAGCAATTAAACTACAAATGCAGAAATTAAGCATGAGAACATCAAATTCATAGATCTAAACATTCAATTCAACAATTACACTAATCAAAATGCTTAAAGGAAATAGGGAAGGAGATACTAATAGCTCAAGGATGTACTAGGTTCATCAAGGAAGATCAAGCCACCATTGATGAAGAATTTGAAGCTCTCATCCAAGGCTTAGTAGAGCTCCTCCCAAAAGTGAAACCCTAACTTCTTAGATCCAAAATCCCTCCAAAATTCTTTCAAAAAGTTGTTATCAAAGTGGAACTAAAAACTCCAACAAAACCAGTCAAAAACAGCATTTATACTCCAGGAAAAGTCAAAAACGGCCAAAACAGAAAAAACCGCGCGGGGTGGTTTGCGACCCTAGCGATCGCTAGCCAGAATAGCTAGCGATCGCTAGCTAGCTGCTTCTTCACTTCTTTTGTTCCATCTTTGCTCCTAACTCCGGTTCACCGCTTCTTTCATCCGTCTTCACTCCATCGCCTTTAGCCTCCGCATCCTTGTCCACCAAATCATCTCGAACCACCTCTCGATCCTCCTTGGCTCCATCGCGCATATCGTCACCATCTAAACCAATTTCCTATACAAATAAGCTCAAACACCCGGTTAATGCACCAATACTAAACACTCGCACTTTAAAACGGAAAAATGCAAAATAGACGGAAAATATGCATGAGCTAAATAACTAAAAGGAAAAAAGAAACTAACTAATGCATGAAAAATGATGAAAAATATATGCAAAACAGTGGGTTCATACGACAACGTTGTCAATTTAAGAAAACGCGAGGGCGATTTTCAGCCACACATTTTCGGTTACGGTGGACGCGATCACGGAGGATTGACGCAATTCATGGAGGGTGGAGATGATTAAAGGAGGATGACCCGGTCAAAGACGCATTTATTGACTGGATGAGTGGTTGAAAATGATTCTCGTGTTTTCTTAAAAAGTTATGTTTCTCACATGAACCTTTCTCTCTCTCTATATATATATATATTAATTTATTAATCAAATTTAACATTCAATTAAACTTATTACTCCATTGGAAAATTACATTTCCATATAAAGTGAGGCGATGGTAAATATTTTGTGGAAGTTGTTATAAGAACATCTTTTATGAACAAGAGTACTTGAAAGACTCACATGTGAACAAAATACTGATTGCGACTATAATTACAGCTTTAAATAGTCAAAGTAAATTTATTGTAAGTGTCAATTATGATAAGTCAATTAATTTTTTGTATTTCAAGAAACACATCAAAACATCGTTTAAAGTTATCACTGACTTTGTAATTGAAACATATCCTATATATAAGGTTGGTTTCAATAAAAACTTAAGGTTAAGTTGTGAAACATTATAAATTGTTAGATGAGAAATGAATGCATATTAGGATGACATGTGCCTAGATGCTAGATCAATTTTTTCTAAAGCGCAATTCATGAAATGAAATATGATTAGAAGTGATCAATAGCTCAAATCCATTTTTCACGATTCCCATCTTAACACAACTTCGTACACAATCCTTCTCACATTATTGAGGGTTTGGTTTATCTCTGGATTGGGGCATTTTCTGTTCAAAAAACCCAAGACCGACTTTGTTGAGCTAATCTTTATATACAATTATTGTTGAAAA